>CM042536.1:25221903-25456903 GCA_023630585.1 Cranoglanis bouderius
TCAGTGTGAAGAGGTGTGTGTGTGTGTGTGTGTGTGTGTGTGGCAGGAGTGAACAGCTTTTACTCCACACTGACATCTGCTGCTTAAACAAACTTCCCATTATGGTGCCTTAAATGAGGTGATTCAAATGAAGCAATTCATTAATTTGGGATTTCCTTGAATGTTAAGTTTAGATTTGTTCTGCATAATTCAGGATCTAACTGTATCCTATAGGTATTAGGTATAGATATCCTATAAGTATTTACAGTCAAATTTATCTTTTGTAGTGTTGCACATACAGAGGATTCGGTTACTTTTATATTATTATATAATTATAATAAGTGTATTTGGAGATTTCTGTAATTTTTTTTATTTTGTTTTTTTTATAGTTTTGAACAATTCTGATCAAACGTTTCTACACACACTTTTTGATTTCCCATATTCTAAATATGTTTGGATGTATATAGATGTTTACAATGGTGATGTTTCTGTATAGACCTTTCGATTTGTTCCGTAAATATATTTTGGACATTTTTAAAATTTGAACCGTTCTTTAAGTTAGTTGACAAGCTCTAACTTAAACGAAACGTTGTCGTCATTTTGCTGATGCTTTAATCTGGTTACATCATGGTGGGAAGGATGTATTTTAATTTTAATACAGAGCCTTGAACAACCCAGGAAAAGTTTCTTCTTTAATGTGGTTATGAGATCACGAGATTGTAATAGTAATGCGCAGTAATACATTTTTTTGTGCTCTCAATTTACAATTTATTTGCGGTAGGTCTGCTACAGTCAGTTACTCCCCAGTTTATGGACAGAGATTCTTGAAATCACAGATACTCCTCTGTGAACGTGTTATGCACATCCATTTATAGACATTCAACCTCCTGATGCCTTGCAAAATATTGCAATCAATTAATAACTCCATGCTATTCAGAGTATTGACAACAGTAAAGCTCTGCATCTTTAATATCCCTGTTCAGGACTGTTTCACTCAGGATATATATATATATGTGTGTATATATAAAATCAACGACACTAAATACGTCTTTTTCCGTAACGCATCCACATGCCAAAGTACACTTTACTTTACTTAAACAATCTCTATACATAACAGAGACTTATGAAATTAAAACTCCATCCGTGACTCTTGTAACTACACACGTTTCCTATCGGTTTTACTGAAATAAATGCTTTAAAATAAAACAAAAACTAATAATAAGTTGGGATTTTAAGAGATGTAACTATAGCAGAAGGTCAGCTTATCTATTAAATCAGCGTTTCCTTTGAAGGAGAGCACACATTATCCAAAATATGGGCACAATTTTAACAGAGAACTCAGAATAGCAAATTGTGACCTCTTTATAGCATCGTGTGGCCTCATTAAACTAAATTGCAAACAAAATTTGGGGGGGAAAAATATTTTGTTGGCCTTTCCCAGGCTGTGCTATTTCAGTAATTTCCCCAAATGTAGTGTTCGCATTTCAGGACTCAATAAAATCACCTCGTGATTAAATGATTATCCTCTAAAAGCTTGGAAAACTAACCAGAATCTCTTGACTCAAGACACACAACTGAATACATAGCTAGTGGAAACTAAGTTCTCCCTCTCTCTCTCTTTCTCCGTCTCTATTTTCTTCTCTATGATGAGTGGAGGGAAGGTGCGACACAAGCGGCAGGCTCTTCAGGACATGGCCAGGCCGCTCAAGCAGTGGTTGTATAAACACAGGGACAACCCGTATCCCACCAAAACCGAGAAGATCCTGCTTGCCCTCGGCTCTCACATGACCCTGGTTCAGGTGAGCTCGGAGGCACTTATAGATGAGCGCAGTCAGTTTTAACCGTCCAAAACATGAATGAGATCTTTCCTAAGACCCAGACACGAAGTCTATTAGAATATAAGAGGAACAGCCGGTGTGTTTTAGTTCCTGCGGTTTGGACAAATCCCACTGTAAACTCTCTCATTCATTCTAATCATTGTATAAGAAAGTGAAACACTGTTATGTTGCAGGTATCGAACTGGTTCGCTAATGCACGCCGCAGACTGAAGAACACGGTGCGACAACCCGACCTGAGCTGGGCTCTACGCATCAAACTGTACAACAAATACGTTCAGGGCAACGCAGAGAGGCTCAGCATCAGCAGTGACGACTCGGCTTCTGAAGGTAAGAAAGAGAAAAGAAAATACAAGGAGTTTTACGGACCCATATCAGCCGTTACATCTATTTATTTATGCTTAGCCATCATAAAAAGACTTAACAATATCGTAACAGGGTGGACGAATCATCACAGGTAAGCCTACCAGGTAAGTAAGAGCTCCATTGTGTGTCCCAATCCCATATTTTGGTTGTCTGGAGTCTGTCTAGCCTAAAAAGTAATGGATAACATGATGCAATAATGCATGATGAGCTAGTTAGCTTGGTTATGTTTATGCCCCTGACAAAAAGTCAGCAAGTCATTGCCTAACAGCTATTAGATATCATATTCTGTCCTCACATCATATGTAAAAGATGTCTGTTGATCCTGTAACGTGATCACGGACACCTAATGGAAGAACATTGTCTCCTGTTGTTCCAGATGGTGAGAACCCTCTCCAGATGCAGCCTAGCGAATCCGAGTCCAGCCAGCCCACACACAAGAGCGTGATCCAGGAGGGCCGAGGCCTCGATTACGTCTCTCCGCCAAAGTACAAGAGCAGTTTGCTGAACCGCTACCTCAACGACTCCCTGCGGCACGTCATGGCCTCCAACACAGACTCACGCAAGAGGAACCACTCGGGCTCCTTCAGCTCCAACGAGTACGACGACGAGCTACTGTCGCCGTCATCGTCCGAAACAGAGGCCAACTTCACCTACCGCACAGGTCAGAGCTGGGGAAGTGTGAGGAGAATTCCTGTAAACTGTGACCTAGTTACAGAAGTTGAAAATGTTTTCTATCTCCAATAGTAGTTGGTTTAAGGAGGTTCTTGCACTGATGTTAAACTAGTATATACAGTATATTAGCTGAGAGTTTACACGATTTTCACTTACACCACCAAATGTAGTCGTTTATCTTCTTGCTTAAAACCTTTTCCATAAAACATACGTAAATATACTGAACATGAAACACACTGTAGGATGCGCTGAACGTGTAAACACTGATACGGTAAAGTTTTCTGTAAGGAGATGTTTTTTATTAGCGTTTATGGAAGGAGTCTCCAGTGTCAGCACGACACTGAAAGAGTAAACTTTACGTTTTCCACCATGGGAAAGTCTTCAGGACAGAGAACTTCACACTTTTCTCCGGTTTCACAAGTTTTTTTTTGTCATATTAACATGAACAGAGAGAAAAAAAAAAAAAGGCAAATTGCTGTGGTATAGTAAATGGAATAAAACACTTTGGGACCTACGATTACATTTAATTATCGACTGTTGCTGGAATATTTTACTCACATTAACAGCTGCAGTCTAAAACTGTACATATTTTAAAAATAACGAGCTGAAGTCCCACGACGATGATCTCTCCAAGATGACGCGCTAATTCAGAATGCATTTGTGCCATAGTTGGACTTTTTTTAGGATGGAAACTTCTATCACCCAGTGGTGTCGTAGCTCATAGGAACACCTGCTAACATCTCGGGACGGAGAATGTTTCCGTCAGGCCTGAGTCGTGAGCGTTTAATTCATCGTTTGCATAATTTCCACCGCAGCCCTATGTTTTGTTTTTTTTTTTAATCATGAATGTTCTATTGCTCTGTTGGTTTTGTCTCTTTGCCATTATGGAACAGTTCTGGACAATTAAGGAATGTTCTCCGTTTTGGAACTTGTAATTTAAGAAAGTTATTTGTGTGGCTTGCGTCCGAGCCAAACAAGGTATCCGACCGCAAAGCGTCGACACTTCACATTTTTCTAATGGGGCGTAAGAGCAGAGGCAGTTATCTCCCAGATTTTATCATGTCTTACATGCAGAAATTCGGTTTTCAGCCGGAGATCGGGTTAGTGAGGTACGTGGCATAGGCATGATGAGAATTCTTCCTCAAGGTCAGCTTTGGTCAGCTTTCTGAAAATAACCGAGACGTCTGTGGTCGTGGAATTTGCAGTGACAAAGCATAAATGGTCATTTTGATGTAAATGCTTGTGTGTAAGGAGAGAAATTTGCCTTCCAGGTCAAAAAAGGAGAACATGAGGCCGAGCGTGACTGAATTCACATCCACATAACAGAGTAAAGTAAATGTACAGCACAGTACAGCTCTGAAGTCTCTCTCATTGCATATCCCGAGCGATGCCTTCAAAAAAAATTGAAGAGCACTTGATGCTTTCCTGCTATGACATTTCTTTCTGTGCTCTGCCTTATTTCTTTCCTCAGCTATCCAAATCTATCAGCTTCACAGCACCCGATTTCAGTACTTTTCCACATACTGCAGCATCCGCCGTGCGCCAAGACTGTTTTCAGTCAAACTGACAGGCCGCCCGGTGCAGCCCCGAAAAAAAGCCGAAAACAGAACAGAAAAATCCTATTATCCACCAGAAAGATCACATTAAACATATAGAACAAGCCGAAGAGAAAAAAAAATCCTGCTAAACAGTTTAGCGTGTCTCTCTGGCAGTTCTGGAGAGCTGGCGCACGTCTGGACGTTGCTGCTAAACCCGCTGCCATTTCATCACACAGCGACGTGAATGGAAACATTCTCGTCAAACCAGAGTGGAATTACAGAGAAACATCAGAGGCATAAAAACTTCACTTCACACTGTTTCCTCCATGAGGATTCACCATTGCGGAGTGAAGAGTCGCACCACAGGGACATGGACTGCTTCTGCATCTGTGTCTGTGTCTGCGTCTTCACGCGTGGGCGCGGTCTTCACATTATATACACATTTATACTTTATAAGTATAAAACTATAACTCTGTGAGTCAGAATTTGGAACTTCAGTAATGATTTAACAAACCTGACAGGAGAGGCATCTGAATAATGTTAGCAAAGTCTGGAGTTTGGAAGTAGTCAAAATAAACATGGGATTTTTTTGTTTCAAGACACAACAGACAGCAAAGAAAAGAATAATACACGTGACTAAATGCCTCCAGCTCTCAATACTGTGGATAACTTTCACACTTTCAATTCTTTTCTTTTTTTTTTTTTTTTAAGAAAAATCATTGGCCAGAGCTCTTTTTGGGCCTCACGCTACAAACCACACACTATAACCATAGTTACCAGTAACTATCAGGTAACTAACTAGCCTAGATTAGACTACATTTTACAGTCCATTCAAGATTTCGCGATCGCTGAAATTAACACAAAATCGAGCAAACTCCGCAATATTCAGAGGAGCTTGCGATTTTTCAAAATTACCGCAGATTTTCCGCAGATTTGGGCGTCATGTGACGTCATCACGACGCACATTCAGTCGAAGCCCTCTCCGATTCATGTGCGTCGAACATAAGTGCAGCTAAAAGGTCTCATTTACCAACAAACATCACTGCGAAAGATGCCAATTTTGCCAGTTCAAGTAGTTTTCTGCAAAAAAAAAAAAAAAAAAAAAAAAAAAAAAAGGCACAAAAACCTCCGCAAGTTGCATCGCGGATTTTGAAAAACAAAAAAAAAGTGCAGCAAAATCAAGTATTTTTGGCCGCAACATTCACAAAAAACAACAACTTGCAAACGGACTGATTTTATCACAGCGTGGATAAATCAGTAGCCCAGACACCCAGGACAAGTAGATTCTCTATTTGGACTGTTAGATTAGACGAGTAAATTTCAACAATCAGATTTTTAAAATAAATAAATAAATAAATAAATAAATAAAAAACCGTACTCCTTGTTGACATTCGCAAAACAAAATCTTTTAGTTTGGTGTGTAGCTACATTTAAACTTGATGTTCACACCGATGCAGTAACTACAGCGAGCAAAAGAACAAGCACACACCCATCACAACTAATCTCCTGCTATAAGGAACAGTCTTCATGTCATTAATAAATAAAGTAACTTATCTAACTATTATAACTATACTATAACTAGCTAACTATTATATTACAGCTACCGTTTTTTTTTTTTTTAGCTTACCGAGTTAGGTTTCTAGGCAACCGGGCAGCACATTGTAGCTTGATGAATGATGAACTGGATCATGTGTGTTAATAGTTTTTGAACCCCTTACACAAACAATGTATGGTGCATTCCGACTTTTTTGGAGAATATTCATGGCTGATCACTCATGTGGAATTGTCTTTGGGGTGTTAGTAGAGTTGCTCATCTCTGATTTACACCTTGTTTTAATATTATCATTGGCAGGAAGTTCATTCAACTCCTGAGTAATCACACACAATCAGGCAAAAAAGGGCAGCTGCAATCTGAGGAGCTGAATCTTTGATGGAAAGTTACTTCAGACCAGATTCATAAAGCGCTACGGTCAATATTTTTACACCATTACTGCAGGTTCGAAGCTGTATCTGGCTCTGATCAAGACGAAATGGGTTGAGGGCAAACTTACAAGGGTTCGACGTCCCGCAGAGGCAGCAGTAGGAGGCAATAAACCTCGACTCAGATGTTGACTTAAAGCAGCGGAGTGTGAAAACGTGGCACAGTCTAGGTTTTGGTTATTCGCTGTGTGTGTAATTTGTAAGTCATCTTTATGTTTCAGTTGGAATTCCATCAGGTCAGTTCAGTCACATGACGTTCATTAAGGGTTTTTTTTTTCCCCTCAACACAACCTGACTTTGGCATCTGGGATCCGTCATTGATTACAACACCGCCTATTAAATATTATTACAAGAGTATGCGATTGATTACGGTTAAATTGAAAAGTAGACTTTCCTCGCCCTCAGAGCTTCAATCAAGCCCGAGAGCCTGAAGAGAGACGTTCAGTAGCGCACAGGAATTAGGGTCAAATGATTTATTAATGGTTTAAAGTAGCTTTTGGCGCAGGTGCTGTTTTAAGAAATCCGAGCTGAAGATGTTACAGGCGAAGGCGATTGAGGAAAAAAAAAGGGGGGGGGGGGGAGCACATTTTGTGTGCGAGAGGTCCAGTCCAATTTTCCCTCTCACGTCTCCCTCGTGAGAGATTTTTTCCTCCCTGATCTGGCTGCTTACAGCAGAATAATGAAGTGGTTCCACTATTACAAGATAAACTTAAGCAGATACTTTACAAAAGGCCGCATGAACACTAGTCAAAAATGTTAGAAATGTGTCCGAGTGTAAAATAAATACCTCTGGTGCATATGTAATATACAGCTCCGGTATCCCATAGTAGAGATTCTCAGCTCTAGTCGTCGAGGTCTAGTGTCCTGCAGAGTTTTAGGTTCTCCCTACGTGGAAAAACACCTGACCCTAATGTTGGCGGGTTTGCGAATTAGATGGTTAGTGTGATCGGACCAGGAAAAACCGTGAACCGACTCGGAAAAAGCCGCAGCACGTACAGTACATGTACAAAATCGGTCTGGGGAAAAACAAACAGATACCACCATAGTTGAATTCTCAGAAAAATGATGTGATCACGTTCAGAGCCAGAGCAAACATGCTGGTTAACAAGCTGTTGGTCAGTTTGCCTAAAGACGTCTAAAACCTTGCTAGCTAAGTGCGATTTCCTCGTGATCATGATGAAGCAACACAGACGTAACCCTAATCGATTAATTTTGTGATCAGGTAGCGGCTGTGAAAATGCGCCATCATATCATCATCATCATCAAAACAGAGAAGAGCGCTTACAGATGTAGCTGGGTGGGGCACGGTGGTTTAGTGGTTAGCACTGGTGCCTCGCACCTTGAGGGTTGGGGGCTTGATTCCTGCCTCCGCCCTGAGGGCGCAGAGTTCACACGTTCTCCCCGTGCTTCTGGGGTTTCCTCCGGTTTCCTCCCTCAGTCCAAAGACATGCGTTGTAGGCTGATTGGCATCTCTAAATTGTCTGTGGTGTGTGTGTGTGTGCCCTGCGATGGGTTGGCACCCTGTCCAGGACGTCCCCCGTCTAGTTCTCCGAGTTCCCTGGGATAGACCTCCAGGCTCCCTGTGACCCTGTATAGGACAAGCGGGGCAGTGGTAGCTCAGTGGTAAAGGTGTTGGACTACTGATTGGAAGGTTGTGAGTTCAAATCCCAGCACTACCAAGCTGCCACTGTTGGGCCCTTGAGCAAGGCCCTTAATCCTCAATTGCTCAGATGTATAAATGAAATAAATGTAAGTTGCTCTGGATAAGGGTGTCTGCCAAATGCCGTAAATGTTGGACAGATGGAAGAAATTTAGCCAAAAAGAACTGACTGAATTAATCGATGTCAGTGTGAACAGAGATCAGTTGAGTGAAGAGACCACAATTTTGTACAAAAGTGTAAAGGTAGGCACAGTGTCTCAGGAATAACCGGATTTAAAATGCTGGAACTTTTCTAGAACGTTAGAAACATATTTCAGCTTAGGAATGTTTCGTCAGGGGGCCGAGCTTTCTGGATGTCCTGAGCGAGACTATGGCTTCAGGAACCGTTGGCGTCGGTCCAGTAATCCCCGTAGGAAACGAGACACGGGAACGGATCTCAAAATCTTGGAGAACAGATATTCAGCGCTGCATGAGGAAATCTTGAAATCTGTCTCAGCTCAGTGGAAAAAATGCTACCTGTAACTCCTGCAGATTCTGTGTGAAATATCTGGAATAATTCCTCCACGTGCTTCTGCCGAGGTGGAAGTCCCGGTCCAGGTCGAGCTCTGCTGGATCCATCCGTAGGCGAAATCTTCTGTAACAAACGAGGCACTGTGGATCCAAGCTCAAAGTGAGATTTATTAAAGCTCACATCAAAAAAAAAAAAAAAAAAACTTTCGACAAAGCACCAAAACAGGTGTGGGGTTATAGAGCCTCCTCTGTAGCCTTGAAATCCAACACAGGAACACAAGGATCTCGAAATGAGAGCGAGCTCATCATCGAAAAAATGGATCTGCAATATTAGAAGATTTGTTTTGTTAATTGTGTGGGGGTTTTTTTCAGTACAAAGCTTGGAGAGTGGTCTGTGAGAACAGTGTTAGGAGAATCAGAGAAACACGCACACACACAGGGGAAAAAAAAAAATTAAATAGCTTAAATGATGCAAATGAGCTGTGGAGCGGTGGAACAGAGTGCACGTCTGTGTTCCTGACACAGCGCAGATATGCTTTTTCCATCTCCACACATAATTGCATTTGTTTTGGCCCAAGTGCCCAAGCACGGTCAAACGGCCCACGGCCATGCGCCCGTAACTCTCCGCAGATGCACGTTTCCTCGCCAACACGCACATGCCTTTAGACATTTAGATTTACACGCAAGCAAGGTAACAATGCCAACATGAGCTCACATAGACACAATGGCACGGGCAGTTCGCAGGACAGACAATGCCTTCAATCTGTGTTTGCATTAGATTCGCTTTCTGTGGTTTCGCTTGTAAACTGTTTAATCTTGTTTTAATCATCTTGTATTTATTGCCAAGACGAAATATCGAGACTGCAGCACAACGAGACGGGATTCAGCGTCTGAGACATTTTCCGATTTTGTTTTCAAAAACAAAAAAGTGTGCAAGTCTTCCAGCGCTTAAATGAGTGTCTGGATTCCGACACTGGATTCAAAAAATTGATTAAATTCTAATTCATGTTGCAGTTTTTCAGGTCTTTATTTCGCTCGTCGATCACAGCGATGCTGAATTCTCGATTCTGATCGGTCAGAAGTGGTGTCGATTAAATTTATATAACAGCAGCTTGGACAGTCGTGCTCGCAGTAAATCAAATCACCGGTTCGTATTAATTCACTCGTTTTAATACGTTACCGTTTCTATAGTAAATGCTCATACACAAGGTGAAGCTTCCTGTGAGGAGATATTTATGGAAGGAGTCTCCAGTGTCGGCGCTTTGTATCTGTATTGCAGACGTTTTTTCCGACACAGCGATGTCTTCAGGACGGACGGCGTTGCGCTTTGCGATTTCTTCCCAAAATGATAACCTGCGTTTTAATTTTCAATTGAAAGACAAAAGAAGAGACAGAACATCTGTTATAACGACGTTAAATGCAACTATAAATGGATAAAAAGTACATGCTGTTCATTAATGAATGAAAGATTGTTAGTGTATAAACCATATAAATATAATAATACACTTCAGGATATACTGTTATGGAAAAATAAACAGCGTTGTTGTGGTAACAGTGATTCCATTTCGTATCGAGGAACATCACACCCCGCATGACACATCGTTGATTATTTTCATATAACGTGTTTATATGTAAACGTTACATGTTATCATAGACCATCATCATAATCAGTGGGGACTTATAACATAATGATATTACTACTTCATACAGTAGTTGTTCTATACTTCATAATAATGAATGTTTTTTTACTTAAAATATGAATTATATATATTAAAATATAAATGTTACAATAAGTATTTAAAATCAGCATCAGTTATACATACTTCATTGCTTAATTACATGTTTATACCTTGGGAATTGGCGTCAGGGATGGGATTACTTCAGAAGCATTTCATGAGGATGTAGCATATACAGTCCCCTCTGAAAGTATTGGAACGGCAAGGCCAATCCTTTTGCTTGTGCTATACACTGAAGACATTTGGGTTTGAGATCAAAAGATGAATATGAGATGATCAGAATTTCAGCTTTCATTTCCTGATATTTACATTGAGATGTGTTAAACAACTTTTGTTTGAACCCAGCCATATTTCAAGTGATCAATACAGAGACGAGCCACAAAACTTCTGGAACCAAGATTAACCTCTACCAAAGTGATGCAAAGGCCAAAGTGTGGAGAAAAAAAAGGATCTGGTCATGATCCAAAACATACAAGCTCATCGGTCAAGCATGGTGGAGGTAGTGTCATGGCTTGGGCTTGCGTGGCTGCTTCTGGAACAGGCTCACTAATCTTTATTGATGATGTAACTCATGATGGTAGCAGCAGAATGAATTCAGAAGTACAGAGATACAGAGAAATGCATCCAATCTTCATCATGCAGCAAGACAATGAGCCAAAACACACTGCCAACCCAACAAAGGACTTTACCGGGGGGAAGGTTTTAGCCTGGCCAAGTCAACCACTAGACCTTAACCCAGTTGAGCAGCATTTCACTTCCTGAAAACGAGACTGAAGGGAGAAACCCCCCCAAAACAAATAACAACTGAAAGAGGCTGCGGTAAAATCCTGGAAAAGCATTGCAAAAGAAGAAACCAACAATTTGTTGATGTCAGTGAGTCGCAGGTTTGATGCGGTTATTGCAAGTGAGGGAAATGCAACCAAATATTAAGTGTTATTTACTTTAAGACTGTCTTTTCCAATACTTTTGCTCACCTATTAAATTCGCTTAAAAGATCAAGATGTAAATACCAGGAAATGAAAGCTGAAATTCTTATCCATCATCTCATATTCGTCTTTCGATCTCAAACCCAAATGTCTTTAGTGTATAGCAAAAACAATAGAATTGGCTTTGCTGTTCCAATACTTTCAGAGGGGACTGTAGAAAATATATAGATAAGAAAACTGGAGGCGTTGTCTTTAGTACAAACTAAGGAAATACTGAAGTCTGTTTTTTAATTCCTTCCCAGAATCCCTGGACTGTGGATCCCAGTTCCATGATAGGTATGTCTCTCTTTATATACTCTAATTCCCTTCTAATCAAAGTGTTTCCAACAAGATACAATCGCTCATGATGACGACTAATGATCTCTTCCCAGGTACAATCCTAAAGGAGCCATACAAGGAAAAGGCGCTACATACTGGAACGAGCTGCATGCTGCCATGGCACTGACTAACCTGGCTCAGAGCGAGGAGGCCATGCCTGCAGGCACCACCAGCTGCATCATCCAGAAATCCTCGCACATAGCGGAGATAAAAACTGTCAAAGTGCCAATCGCTCCTCCTCAATAGTACTCAGCTGACTCCGAGGTCTGAGGCGGAGTTGGAGGCCAGCAAGAGACTTCTTCAAGACTTGAACATGGACGTCCAATCATTGCGTCAGTTCTGGAAACGATCAACTGCGGTATTTTATACGGATGTGATTTGGATATTTCACCGATGTGCCTGATTATGACTAATGACATCCAGACTGTGCACCAACACCAACAGGAAGCGATGTCTCATGGATCGAAGTTTGGTTTGGACTGTTAAAGCCACCGAATTTATGATTTGAAATCATATAGCGATGTCCAATTGTTGGCGTTTTGTTTTTTTTTTTAATATAATTTTCATTCTGACAGGTTTTTGCAATCCTCAGACCGTCCTGGTCGAAATGTAATATATTCATATCCATGTTTACCACTTTTCTAAGTTAAGTGTAATGTTTACTGAGGCAGGATTATTGTCCAACGATTATTAAACAGTTGTTTCTCATTATTTTTTATTATATAGGTACAGCCATACTAACGTTGCCTTGTGTATCTGATGATTGATGAGCCCCCGGGGAAATAATGGCCAGGTTATATCGCCCCCACCGCATTACAGATCACATTTATGAAAATCTTTTCTCGAACTCTCACTGACCCATCTGTGAGTAATCAGCTTTCTGTGGATCACTGACTGTGACTCAGATCATCGCCACTCACGGAGTCCTTACCAGACTCGCTGGTTTCAAAATACTGTCTCGGAAATATTTTCCTATTTCCAGCATTTCCCATTTCAATAAAACCAGATGACCTGATTTCTGTTTGTCTTTCGTTATGTAAAACTGGTGACAGGCCTTTTCAGTGAACAACACCCCGTTTTAGACGTACAGTAGAGTCTCTGCTAGCAAGAACTATTTCGATTTCATCCGTTATGGGAAGCTAATACAAAACAAATACGGTAAGTATGACGTAACGGATATTAAAACACCCAAGAAGCAGCATAGTAAGACAAATACTCTTATACACAGAGTGAATATTCTACATGTCACATGTTCACCAGGAAGTTCATGTGAATTTTCTGAAGATCACTGGAAATCAGAAAAGCAAGTTCCTGTTTCTTTATTTCCACTAAGAATGTACAACCCTGTTACACAAATTATAGATTTATAAGAAAATATATGATTTATAGGAAAGTATCTTTGGTGTACTAACTGTAACTCCACTTTGCCACCCTGTCCTTGATTATTTTCCCATAAAAGCATACCTCCAAGTGTTTTATTCCTTACATAGCAAAGGAGTTTCTTATCTAGCAGAGAAACAGCACGCTCCATACTGAAACATTTACTGCCGTTCATATCTAAAACCTCCTCTGATGTTAAGAGGATTTGTCCGTAATGGATAAGCACGTGCATTTCAGTTATGCACCTTGATAATATTAAATATGAGTCTGAGAAACTTACCATCAAACAGTATTTGGACAGGAGATTGGATTGTGTTACAGCTGTTTGATTTTTTTTTTTTTAAATCTCTTCTTATCTAAAGGTTGATGATTTATATAAGCTTTCAGTTTTCCACCACCTGAGAGCATTTCAGCTACGCCCTTTGTGTCAACACGGTGAAACAGCATTAGGAATTTTCATCTCCAACAAATTGTCCTTTATCATTGTTACAATTTCAAAAGTGGTTTGTGGTTTGAAAGGGAAAGCATCTGCAAGCTGTATGACGGGCCTCGGAAAAAAAAAAAAAAAAAAACACCAAACATGATAAACAATAACGTAGGTTCAACAGTGCTCAAGAACCCCACCTGACTGTGTTTTGGCTCTGAGAGAAAGATCACACCGATGCTCTTATCAGTATACAGTCAAGTCCATAAATTTTTGGACATGGACAAAGTTATAGCCATTTTAGCTGTCTACCACAATATAGTGAAACTGGAGTGCAGACTTTACTCCAGAGTGCACTTTATATGAGGTTCACCCTTTTCAAGATACCAAAAGTAATAGACAATAAGCTGCTCAGCTGTTCCACGGCATGGTGTGTGTTATTCCCTCGTTACGTCATGTACAAGTAAGCAGATAAATGGCCTAGTGTTGGTTTCAAGTGTGGCATTTGCGTTTGGAACCTGTTACTGTTAACTCTCAATATGAAGTCCAAAGAGCAGTCACTGGCAGTGAAGTCAGCCATCATAAGGCTGAAAAATCAAAACAAAGCCATCAGAGAGAGAGAGCAAAAACATTAGGTGTGGCCAAATCAAGTATTTGGTACAGTGTTAAAAAGAATGAATGCACTGGTGAGCTCAGGAACACCAAAAGGCCTGGAAGACCATGGGAATCAACTGTAGTAGATGACAAGAATTGTGAATAAATACAACTTCACAACAGTTGGCAAGATCAAGAACACCCTCCAGGACATAGGCGTATCTGTGTCAAAGTCAACAATCAAGAGAAGACTTCACCAGAGTAAATACAGAGGGTTTACCACAAGATCTAAACCAATTGGTAAGCCTCAAAAACAGGATGACCAGAGTACAATTTGCTTAAAAAAAAATCTAAAAAAAAAAAAAAAAAAAAGTCTGTACAGTTCTGGAATGACATCTTATGGACAGATGAGACAAAGATTAACTTGTGCCAGAATGTTGAGAAGACAAGAGCATGGAATAGGGAAGGAACTGCTCATGATCCAAAGTGTACCACCTCACCTTATGGCATGGACGTGTACAGCTGCCAATGGAACTGGTTCCCTTGTATTTATTGATGGTGTGACTGCTGACAAAAGCAGCAGGATGAATTCTGAAGTGTATAGGTATAGTGTATTATCGGCTCACATTCAGCCAAAGGCTTCAAAAATGCTTCACTGGAAGGTGCTTTATACCTGAAGCATACTTCAAAAGCAACCCAAGACTTTTGTAAGGCAAAGAAGTGGAAGGCTCTGCAATGGCCAAGTCAGTCAACCCAAGAACAAGCAGGAAGTGAAGACAGCTGCAGTAAAGACCTGGCAGAGTATCACCAGGGAAGAAACCCAGCATCTGGTGATGTCTATGGTTTCTAGACTTTAGGCAATCATTGTCTGCAAGGGTTTTGCAACCAAGTAGTAAAAATGACAAATAAATCATCATAAACTCAGTTATTATTATGAGCAGACTACCGAGCTGCTGAGGTGACATGGTGGTTATTTATTTTAATAAGGCGTGGCCATGAATTAATACATTGAGGTCAAGTTTCTCCAGATCTCCAGATTTAACTCATGGCAACTATGATTTGTGTGACCACAAGATACTTAGACTGTGGCTTTGAAATATTTTCTTGTGGCCTCAATATATTATCTCATGGACCCAATATATTATCTCACGGACTCATTTTAAGCTTTCTGGCAGAGGCAGTCAGGTTTTCATTTAATATCTGTTGATATTTGATAGATTCCATGATGCTGTGTATCCTAACAAAATGTCCAGGTCCCCAAAACAGCCCCAAAACATTAAAGAGCCACCACCTTATTTAACAGTGGGCATGAGGTACTCTTCCATATGGCTACCTCTCTGTGTGCGCCAAAACCACCTCTGGTGTTTATTGCCAAAAAGGTCTATTTTGGTTTCATCTGACCATAGAACCCGATCCCATTTGAAGATCCAGTAGTATCTGGCAAACTGAAGACGATTGAGTTTGTTTTTGGATGAGAGTAGAGGATTTTTCCTTGCAACCCTTCCAAACAACTTGTGGTGATGTAGGTGACATCTTCACAGTGTGTTGAGACAATATAGACACACGTCCAATTCCAGGTTGATTCATGACATTTCCAGTTGACTGGAACTTCTTAATTATTGCCCTGATGGTGTAACTGGGCATTTTCAATGCTTGTGCTATTTTCTTATAGCCACTTCCCATTTTGTGAAGCTCAACAACCTTTTGCCGCACATCACAGCTATATTCCTTGGTCTTACCCGCTGTTATGAATGACTAAGAGAACTACATGGCCTATGTGTTACCTCGTATTCATACCCCTGTGAAACAGGAAGTCATAGTTGAACAATTTCCTGTTCCTAGTCACCCAGGTGTACTAAAAAAATGTAAAATATCAAAGGGAATATACTTCAAATATATTTTTCCTCATATGAATTCATGGGGTGCCAATAATTGTTACACATCTATATTTAACAAATATATATATATTTTGGATAAACTTGTATTGTGTTTGCAATTGTTTGATATCCATGAGAGCAGAGTATTTTTGTGAAGTTTTTGAACAAAAGATCAAAAGGTTAAACTATAAAGACAATTTTTCACAGCCTTCTTTGCTCATATTTACCAAGGGTGCTAATATTAGTGGAGGGCACTGTATATTATCTTTCAGACTTAAATGTTAAATTGTGGACTCAATACATTATCTTGTGGCTTCAGTATATCTTTTGGCCTTAAAAGACTACCCTATGGCCTCAATATATTATCTCATGTCCTTAACATAGACATTGTCCTCAACATCTCATGTCCTCAACATAGTCATTGCCTACATCATCTTGTGGTTTCAATATGTTATGGCCTCAATATATTATCTCATGAGATTGGCATATTACCTCATGTGCTCATTATATTATCTTGTGGCCTCAATATACTCTATAATGGCAAATGTATATGGACACCTGACCATCACATCAATATGTGGGCCTTCCCCAAATCCCCACAGTCACGCTCCAAAATCTAGTGGGAAACCTTCTCAGAAGAGTGCAGGTTATTATAACAGCAAAGAGATCTGGAAAAAATCTGGAATGGCATGTTCACCAAGCACATATGGGTGTGATGGTCAGGTGTCCACAAATTTTTGGCCATATAGTGTATATTCTTGTTGCCTGAATGTATTATCTTGTGGCGTCTGTATATTAATTTAAGGCCTCAATATATTATTGATATCCGGCGTATATAATCAATATATTGTTAAAAAATAATCTCCAAGGCACCTCAGATGCTCCATAAGATCCAACCCAAGATGTGGGTCTAATTAATATGAGGAACAGTGTGAGAAATCTACCAAGAAAAACAGTCATAATAGTGGGACAATCAGGCTCCTGTAACGTTATACAGTTTCCGTTTAAACCGACATCCGTCTCGCCATCGGAGTGCCGTTACCGTCATGAATAATCTACATTAGACAAACACATTCAGCTAAAAACCAGCAGCTTGACGTTGGTGGTATGTAATGATGAACCTTTTCTGAGGTATGCATTTCTAACACGTTCAAGAATACGGACGAGTGATTGATAGACATGAACCACATGCAACTACAATAACATGGAATATGAATGGCTCTACTCATCCTTGTATTTGTTGCCATAAGACGGCCATGTTTGGGGTCTTCTCTTTGCTTATTGCCATAGTAACAAGACACCGAGTCGGAGGACCAAGTTCCTGTCGATCCAATGAACCGTCTCTGGTCATCTGGAGTTCATTTTCAATTTCACCAACTCGCAGCATGACATGATGTTTAATAAATACCTGACTTAAACATACAGGGTTTTTCCTATTCAATTAAACTACAGCTACCCTTATCATAATGGAGCATTTACTGAAGATAAACGAATGAATGTTGTAAACGCGCACACCAGCAATCCGTCATGTCAAATACGTTCTCATGTTAATGTTCGTCCGGTGAGCGTCGTATCTGACCGTCCACATGACAATAAATACCACAAACAACTTTTTTGGTTCCGATGCGCAGTTCTGAGAACGGTTTGTATTAAAACTAATATCCGGTCAGTGGTGGTTCAATTCCACTCTGCATAGCGACATTATTTGTAGAATGACCAACACTGGCTTGCATAAGTATTCACCCCCTTGAACTTTTCCACAGTTCATAGTGTTATAACCTTTTTTTAAAGAATGAAAGTGTTATGTGAGCTGATCTTGATATAAATAAACTTGATTTGGAAGGGCCTTAAAAAGCAAACAAACATCATCATCCTCAGGAAGACTCAGACCATTTCAGATCCAAGTTGTAACTAGGTCTGGACGATATGACAAAAATATCATATGATATTTTGTACATTTGCACAACACATAATATGTATATTTAATGCATAATTATACTTAATATTTAATAAAAATTTATTCTAACCAGTCCCTCCAGGACTCCAACATTTCTGCAATTGCAGAAATGAACACAAAATCAAGTAAACTCAGCAATATCCGGAGGAGCTTGCAATATTTCAAAAT
Source organism: Cranoglanis bouderius (assembly GCA_023630585.1). NCBI lineage: Eukaryota > Metazoa > Chordata > Actinopteri > Siluriformes > Cranoglanididae > Cranoglanis > Cranoglanis bouderius. The sequence continues at coordinate 25,239,884 of CM042536.1, forward strand.
TACCACAGATTTTCCTCAGATATGGGCCAAGACGTGTCATGTGAAGTCATCAGAACTTACTTTCAGCCAAAGCCCTCTTCGATTCACGAGTGTCGAGTACAGCCAAAAGGTCTCATATACCAACAAACATCACTGCGAAAGACCGCGCAAAACAATTTCATGCAATTGTAATTTCACCAATTCAAGTAGTTTTCCGCAAAAAAAAGCACAAATAACTCCGAAAGTTGCATCGCAAATTAATCGCAAACGATTAAGTTAAAAAAATAACACCAAATCAGAAAAATGTAGGATGACATCACAATATCGATATTATATCGTCATGTAGCCCAGCCCTAGCTGTAACACTACAAAAATGTAGACAAGTCCAAGGCACGGTGTATAGAAAGTGTAGCTGATAAACCCGATGTATAGTCAAATAATGCTGAATTTCTATACTGTCTACAACAGAAAACTATAAGCCAGTTAGATTATAAGTGAAATTTTATTGCAAAAGAAAACAGTACTGATGCTCTCAGTGACACACTTCCAATCCGATCCTAACGTATTACAGAATCCTCTAGAACCAGGCAAATCGGAGCAGCGAGGCTCTTCGACGGCTCCACAACCTGCTCGTGAGATCAACACCAATGAAGGAGCTGTATGCGAAAGATACGTTTGTTAACTGTTGGAATTTCCATCGATCTGAACAAAAAGACGTTTATATTTTACTCATTCGTCTGACGCTTTTATCCTGGAATTTATGCTACGATTATGTGAGTTTTAAGGTCAGATAACCATACAGCCCAAAAGAATCATTTCCAAGGTGTCAGTGTATTGGTTTATTTTATCTAGTTAATGAAAGTGCTAAACTCACGTCTTGTTAATGCCGGGTAGGTTTATTAACCTATTAATAGTCGGCTTATCCTGTTTTAAAGTTCACGTGACGTGTTACACCTGGACGGAGCGCGTTAAATGCATATCTATTACTGATTTCACAGCACCGGTAGCTCGTCACATATTTGATTGAACCTCGTCTTGTTTCTTTTGGGATTTCAAAAAATTTCAGCTCATCAGAATACAGCAGATGTGTCGGTGCAAACAGGAAACGATGACTGCGCATGCTCTTTATTTGCTTGCAGGATGTTCGGCTAATGTCAGGAAAAGCAGAAGGCTACAGCCTCATGACATGCTTTTAACATCACTTTTACATATAGCCCCTTTAAAATGGATTGGAACAGTTAGATCTGTTAATTTTCAGATGAAAACTGTAATAATACATAATAATAATAATAATAATAATAATAATAATAATAATATCAGGTTTAATGTACACTCTCGGATAAAAAGGGGTTAACGGTGCTTGTCGCCGAGGTGGTACTCTTTTTCACAATTTGAACCTTTAATATGTAATTTTAGCCTGGAAATGTTGATATAGTGTACCTTTAAAAGGATTTAAGATACACAGTTACCTTTCTGACTGCTCTTCATGGAGATAAAAGATTCGTAGTAAAGGTAGAAAGGGTTTAGGGTGCCACCCCATTTTGTCTCAGAATGCATTTAGCTCTCCACTGATTTTCACTGTAAATGAAATTAATCAGGACATGAACTACTGATATTAAACCCAGTTCTAGTGGTTTTTTTAGTGTGAAGTTATATCAGTAGTGACGGTCATGTTTAACACAGCGATTAGATGCTAAGGAGAGTCGTGTAAAAAAAAAAAAAAAAAAAAAAAAAAAAATTGGGAGCAGCAACTGAATTCGAGCCATTGGGATCCAGCCAAACCTTTTCAAAAGACTAACATTTCGAAGTTTGAGGAGTTTACGTACGCAGGACGGCAAGAAACCCAGTACCCGCGTGCTAAAATTGTACATATCGGTGGTCCATGAATGAAAATGAAGAGAGTTATTGCACTTTAAGAATGTTCTACAGATGTAAAAATCACTGATTAGTCGCCAGAGACGATAAAGGAAGAACAATAAGAACTCAAAAAAGGCATTCTTCATATTTTAGTGAATGAATATTTCTCAAGAAAAGCTAGCAGGCTCATGCTAAGCGAGGAGACGGATTATAAAAACAGCAAATGGGATGGTGTTTGGTGCCGGGTAAAAGCAGCCAACGCTCGAAATTATTACAAAAATAAAGGAAATATATTATATTAGACGGAGCAAAGAGGCTTGGGGACGAAGCACGGGGTGGAACTTGATGAAAAATTTAGGACAGTCTCTACACCTTGAGTACAGAAACTAATCGCACCCTCTTTCTTCACTTTAATGGCCCCTGCTTTTAAACTGTAATAATTATATATATATATATATATATATATATATATATATATATATATATATATATATATATATATATATATATATATATATATATAGAGAGAGAGAGAGAGAGAGAGAAAGAGAGAATGTCGTCAGCATCTGTCTTTCTGCTTCAGTATAAGTGACGTAGTGACAGCAACGGAGCTCTATGATAAGTTAGATAAAATACCATACAGAAATCGAAGTGGAAGGAACAGGGTGTGTGAACGTCCTTCGGCTGCCCCGGACAGAGCCGACCTTCGCCGCTCGTTCAGAACGCAGTTTGTTTGTTTTGTTTTTTTCATCTCGTGTCTCAGTCCGGTGGAATTGTCACCCTGTGGGAGTTAGATGAGGGAGCAGTATCCGCCACAAGCGCCGTAGCTCTGCTGCTGCTGCTCTCCGAGCTGAATGCTGTGATTCTGGACGCTGCTCTCCCACAGGCCCGGGGTCTGCAGGATCTTCTCCACCAGCTCCTCGAAGGCACACTGGACGCCGTCCCTGGTCTTTGCGCTCGCCTCTGAGGAGGAGAAACGACAGGTATGAGGGTTAAGATCTATGCCAGAATTAAACAACACGGATAACTGGTCCATTAATATATTTATAATCCATTAGCAAGTTGTTTTATAGATTACGTATTAAGGATATAAATGCGTAACGTTTACACGAAAATGTACAATACGTTGGCATTTTTCCACTTGATTTGGTGGCTTGTAATCGCTGACTTACCACTAGGGGGAGCCACTATATAGTATTTAGTATATGCTACAATGCTGCGTTCGACTAAAACTCACAACTCCTCATTTCCGACCAACGACTGGAGAAAACCAAACGCAACACACACACTAACATATATATATTTTACATTTCAAATTTCGAAACATGAACTGAGAGTTCAAGGATACGAGGCTCGAATGCAGAGATGGTGACATCAGTGTAGAGCATAAAGCAACAGGCACGGGGCAACTCGATGACGCAAGCAGGCAGCGGGGGTCAGATTACACACCGGGTTCAGTGGTTTACGCAACACAGAAACACGTCACCATCTTCATTCTCCAGATTTTTATCTGAACACTTTAGCCTTATTAGTTCCAGCTCATTTATATTTGGTACATGATGATTATTGATACCTTTTGCCCTTACTTTTGCTTTATAAAAAACAGACACAAAGACAAGTCAAGTTTGAACTTATTAAGCAAAAATTACGTGATGGAAAATAAAAAATAATAATAAAAAAATTCCTGGCAGTGTTCAGAAGAACATGCTGTGCTGATCCACAGGCTCTGATGACCAACACACATGAAAAACAGTTGAAAAATACAACAAATATGAGCGCAAGTTCGTCCCACCATTTCCCCCGACCGGCTGTCCATACACAAGCTTACCGATGAACAGCATGGAGTGTTTACGAGCAAACTTCAGGCCCTCGTTTCTGTCCACCTCACGGTTGTCCTGCAGCAAAAAAACAACAACATTTATTTCAATATTTTGACACCTCAGCATCGTAGGAGAAAGAATCAGTCACTGAATGTCCTGAAGTTACCCTAAACACGCTTTAAGGAACAGAAATCTTTCTTTAATAACTATTAAATTGCTTAAAATTGTGATTTTCCCATGCTTATCCTGGTCATGAAATCTAGAAACTATGAATATGCAAATCAGACCCACCCCCAGGACCACACCCCCTCTTCCATTGAAAAATGAGTTTCATTTGCATACTGAACCTTGACAGGCTCTTATAAACGATGACGCGGTATAAAGTTGAGGGTGACCTAAGAGAACATTACAGATTTCTTTAAGATTTCTGCAATACCACAGCCCTACTGCTTTCTCAATTCTGATTGGTCAGAAAGTGTTGATTTATTTTCTATAACAGACAGTAACTCCGGCCGCATGACAAATCGCAGGTTTATGTTAACGCGCTTGTTCTAATACGTTGTCGTTTCCATAGTAACTCTTTACATCCATGGTGAGCAGAAAAGCACATCAGAACCCACGACATGTCGAACCTTGAGGCGGATGGCCTCAGACCAGATCGGATTCCGATCCTGTCAGCAAAGAACAGGACTCTCTGCATCTGCTTTATTGAAAATTTATGGAAGGAGTCTCCAGTGTCAGGACAGAGAGCTTTGCGATTCACGGTTCTCTGTCCTCGTTTCGTGAGGTTTGCTGCTATAACCTCTTAAGTGATGAAGAACCAACTTGTTAAGCGGACGTTTCACACCTTTACAAGTAACTAAAAACAGATAAAAAGTATGATGTGTCGATCTTTAATAAATAAACATATACTGTAATCGTTGGCAAATCGCTGTGGTATAAAAGGAATAAACACTTTGGTGCGGAGTTACCGTTGCCACACTAAAATTGATTGTTTTCCTGTAACGGCACAACCCCATGCGTGTTGTCGAATCATTTGTGGCAGACAGGCATTGTGTGGCACGTCGTGTGACAGATTCCACGTGTACAAACCTTGTCGATTTTGTTCCCGACGAGCATTTTGACGAGGTCGTTGCGTGTGCAGTACGTCTCCAACTCACTGAGCCAGTTCTCCAGCTTCGTGAACGAGTCCCGCTTCGTCACGTCGTACACTGAGACACACAGGAGAGAACAACTTGAGTCATTTACCGTGCATTAATTCACGGCCCGACGATGATTACCGACGTACGCGAGCGAACACTAGAGCTCCTGCGCTGTGTGCTAGCACCTCGCTAAACAAGTTCCAGTTCTCAATATTTACAATGCGGCTGATTCGAAACGGGTGTGTCTTGGGCAACATGTGCATCGGGTCATCTCAGAAAGACACACGCACACGCACACACACACACTCTCTGTTGACAGACAAAGCATTAGCGTGCTGGGGAACAATAAACCAAGACATCGTGTTTAACAAACACACAGAGTGGCGTACTACCTGAGTAATCGATACAGACATGTTAGCATACACATCGGCGGTCTGATAAACCTGTTAATCAGACCGGGATCTGATCACGTAAACAGCGCTGTCTGACTGAGCGCTCAACCCGGTCCAGCTGGTATTAGATTTGGATCGCTCCGCTGACTCTCAGTCGTACTTTTTGTGACAATGCGCAGCCCTTTCTGCAACGGAACAAGCGATGACAGCTTGACACCCGACACGAGAGACCATTCTCTGGTTTGTTTCACTGCAGTTTACATGCCTTTTTAAAAGAAATCTCAATCAAATCAATTCTTTGTGTATGGTATCATAAGCTAGAGACTCCAGACTCAAGGAACTTGACTGATTTAAACCTAAACACTTTCCTATAAAAATGTGCACGCTGTGTCTAGTGTCCAGAATTTGAAAATGTCACGATTTAGATCATAGCTATATACGCTGACCGGCCACTTTAATAGGAACTCTCGGTCATTCATGCAATTATCCGATCATCAAGCAGCAGAGCAACGCAGACACGGGTCAAGATCTTCATACCAAACGTCAGATCTCAGTGACTGTTGTGATCTCCCGGGATCTCTAGAGAGACAGAATGGTGTGAAAAACACACACAAAAAAAAAGAAAACATTCAATGAGTGGCGGTTGTGCGGACTGTTTATGAGAGAGGACAAGGGCGAGACTGGTTTGAGCGGACTTAAATAACCACTCGTTACAACCGTGGTGAGCAGAAAAGCATCTCAGAACGCACACCCTTGAGGCCGGATGGGCTACAAGAGCACAAAACCGGGTTCCTGTCCTGTCAGACAAACCTGCTATGGGCACAGGATCATCGAAACGGGACAGCTGAAGATTGGAAAGAGACCAGGAGATGTTTTTTTTCCAATCTTCAATAAATCAGGAAGAGAGTCGGTTTAAAAAAAAAAAAAAAAACCACTGGCCTCAGACCAAAAATGATGAAGCGCAAGACTTTGATTAGAGAGTAAATAATTGTATAACATTTTTTGATGGAGTGCAGTTACTATGTAATATATCATGTATAAATTACTTTTATTCCAGGTTCCTAACTGATTCATAACTGTTAAAGTAGCACAATATCGTATTCATATCTGAACAGATATTAACAAAAGATTCCTTTAAAAAAGTTACTGCTTTTTTCAAAACTGGATTTAGCTCTTAACTGGGGTGTTCTGTGCATGTAAACATTGCTCATGTTTCTCCTAAGCGGAAAAATAAAAGGGATGTTTATCTCCAACTGACTAATCCCAAGCCCCGCCCACGCTCGGTTACTGTTGCTCTCTAGATCAAAGCTGGAGAGTGAAAGGTTTCGTTCAGACACTGACTCATCATTTATTACAGCTGGACACGTCACCGTTTCCTCAAAAATTCAGTGATGAAACACCACTAGGACGTGAACGCTGTGTGTGTGTGTGTGTGTGTGTCCTCTCGGGTTTGGACGGGTTTCGCTTACCTAATATTACCCCCTGTGCTCCTCTGTAGTAGCTGGGCGTCAGAGTTCTGAACCTTTCCTGTCCGGCTGTGTCCTGGGGAGAAAAAAAACCCCCACTTAATTACACAGAGTTAGATCTTAAACACATGTGGTGATTGAACTCGTCAGCTTATGAGACGCGTGTTAAACTGAATGCAGTGTTATGACACTCCAGAACTCGAGTGTGACCCTCCCTGCGTCGAACAAACAGCATTAAAATGGCAACAGCGACACCTTGTGGCCAAAATTAACTACTGCTTGATGTGCCAGATGTGTTCTACATTAAATTAGATAAGTAGGACTACTACGACGAAATCCGGTTTAGGATGCGATACTAGTAAAGCAGATGAATAGAAGTGTTAGATATACGATAGGAACACCTGTACACCTGTTCACTCATGCGTTTACATTTACATTATCTGGCAGACGCCCTTATCCAGAGCGACTTACGTTTATCACATTTATACAACTGAGCAGTTGAGGGTTAAGGGCATTGCTCAAGGGCCCAGTAGTGGCAGCTTGGCAGTGCTGGGATTTGAACTCACGACCTTCTGATCAGAAGTCCAACATCTTAACCACTGAATCAGCTAACTGGAAAACAACCAGGCGACATTTTTTTGTCCAATCATGTCCAATCTGTCCAGTTTCGGCGCCCACTGTAGCCTCAGAGTGCAACCCGATGTGGTCTTCTGCTGTTGTAGAGCATCCCCCTCAAAGTTTGACGTGTTGTGAAATGCTTTTCTGCTCAGCACTGTTGTAAAGAGTGGTTATTTGACTTCCTCTTAGCTCTAACTACCGGTTCTAAATGGGCTGGTTCGAGTATTTCCAAAACTGCTGATCTCCTGAGATTTTAACACAAAACAGTCTCTAGAGTTTACACATAACACAAAAAAAAAACAAAACAAAAAAAAAAACCTCTGAGTGAGCAGTTCTGTGGGTGAAACCCCTTGTTTATACGAGAGGTCAGAGGAAAATTTTCCTTTTGAGCTGCCAGAAAGGATTATAGCAACTCTCATAATCACTCTCAACAACTGCGGTGAACAGAAAAGCATCTCAGCACAGACTCACCCAAACTGGACAACTTAAGACCAGAAAACAAAATCACCTGGTCTTTTTTCCAGTCTTCAACTGTCCAGTTTATATGTAACTTGTAAGTACTTACCCATATAGCTAGCTTGGCTCTGTTGCCGTCTACTGCTATAGTTTTCACTTTAAAGTCCACACCTAAAACACACAGACACCGGTTTAAACCTGTTAAAAGTCCACAGCTCTGAAACTGCTCAGCGATTTAATTACATTTATTTTTAACAACACCTTACCTACAATCGAAAGCGGTTACAGCTATGATCATTATTATTTAGCTGGTTATAATTATAAGCCGTTCACTTAAATGTGATGGGTTTAAAACAATTCCGTTTTGTCTGATTAAAACTTAAAACCAAGAGCATACCAAATAACGCTGACTTTATTCTAACGGGAATTTTTAAAAGGTGGAAAAGTGCTGTACGACACAATGATTTACATCCACATTGTGACACAGTGGTTTTAGTTCTGTGGATATAAAGTTAAGGAGCAAATTGGTGTTTTATATCTAAAAAAAAGTCCTGTGTTTGGTATTTAAATTGTTTACCTCAGCAGTGATCCAGGCTCAACATTAAGCCCCGGTTTGGTCTAATTTTGGTCTGCGGTTCCAGATACCGAGAGCACCTAATCATAGGAATGATTCTGCCTTCGCATATTCTACAGACGAACTAAACACATGTTAAACCTGTGTCCTATTTATGTCATAAGGCCAACATAATCATTCTGAATCTTATTTTAACCTGATTAAAGTCTATACTCATGTAATGTGTCTGATATTCACAGAGAGCAACAGTAGCGTTAATATGTAAACTGATTCGGGAAAATAATCCTCTGACTCACCGATCGTTGCGGCTAATTCAGGGTCGAACGTGTCATCTGTAAACCTCAGGAGCAAACTGTGAGAGAGAGGGAAAAATAACAAGGAGTATTTTTTAAATATTATATAGAGAGCTAAAATTATTATTATTTCATGAATAGTAAGACAAAATAAAAACAACTTGGCAAATCCTCTCCCCCACCTCGTCCCTCACATGTCAGTTATATCGTTATGCTAGTTCGGATTAAGTGCTTGTCTCTAACAAACCCAAACACTCAAGACTTCACAAATATAATCACGAACTGCGAAGCATTCGACTTCAACAAGTGTCGAGTTTAAATTTCTTTCCCACACACTTTTTAAAATCAGAAAAGGACTTCATTATCAGCATCTTTCGACTCTTTCGGTTTCCAAATGACTCGTTGGACAATATTATGACTATTGATCGTTCTTCTTGGCCTAACCATGGACGTTTCATGAAATCCTACTCTACCTTATAATTAACAAAATCCGGTGTCACCCAGAAGTGAATAGGTTAATTTTTGAGCCTGGTTCCCATATTCCTCATGCTGTCTCGAGGTCGTTTTTCCTCATCACTCTCAGCTCTGGCTTGCTCATTATGGATCTAAATCTAAACCTGAATTAAATACACAGAAAAACAATTTGAATCATTTTAGAACCAGCCAGGCACTACAAATGTAATCATGCCTGAAATGACTTTATTGTCCTGTTGTGTGTTCTTAATTAAGAAGATTCATTTCCATTCATTCTGATAACTGATCGGCTTCCATAATACAATCAGATGTTTAAAAGAGTTTTTTGGATCTAAACATTTTGATTACATTCATCACAGAACAAGAGTAACACCATTGGCGACTCATAGAGTCAACTCGATCTGAACGACACATCACTTATAGTGTATGTGCAGTTTTATTGTTTACGTTTTTTTTTAATCTACCAGCAAGATATTTGGTTTAACGTGCTAACAAAATATAAATATAAATATATATCAGAGCCATGAAAATGTCGTCAGTGTCATGATGTGTCACTCGAAACGAGTCGGCACTTTGAAGAATCGGTTCAAAGAGTCAACTCGTTCTGATACAGCGATATTTGGACTCATTGACCTAACCCGTGTACCACCAAAATCTATTTTAATATCAAGTAACAAGCATGAAAACCTTAATTAGATGTTAAACTCTTTGTTCAGATGTATAAATTCGGTCTCATGATGAAAAAAAACTGCTTTAGATTAACACCGTCGTCATGTTGATTCGAATCCTGTTAGCCGGCTAATCTTGTTAGCTAGCTCTGGGGTATTTATTTAGATGCCGGGGAGGAGTGCTAGTCTACGCTGCCATCATTTAGGTAATATTTAGTCTAATATTCTTCAACTGTGCCTGAAATTTATCGCCAAAATGTATGTAGCTAGCCAACGCTACACTATCTTGCTTCCTTGTTTTTTTTCCTCCGACAAACCTGCTTTCTACGCTATGATTGGCTGGCAGATCAAGTCGACCAATCGGATTGCTGCGAGAGGGAACAGACCAACCAATCGTGGCGTAGAAGGCGGGACTTATGCGACAGCTGAGCACATTCAAAAAAAAAAAAAAAAAAAAAAAAAAAGAAAGGAAAAAAAGGACGGCCGTGAGCTTTGCTTAGCTTATAACGTATGAAGTTGCATTTCACGTCAGAAAAACATTACACTCAAACATCTGGCGTGTCAAAACTAATACATGTAGATGGTAATAAGACAATAAAACTATAAAAGGCTTCACTCTTTAACTGAAAACAGCGCGACAGGACAGTTCGCTATCATAGCGCTAACATAACGAAGCTAGCAAGCTATGCTAAGTTTGTTTCGCAAGTTCTAGACAGCAGGATGTCACCATGATCCAGCTCTTTTATTATACACTTAAAAAAAATAATTCGTGTTACCTGGATTTTCCGACGCCGCTCTCCCCGATGATTAATATTTTTAAGGTGGTTAATACGTCGTCGTCCATGTTGTGAGGTTTTCTGGAGCTTCACTCGAGACAATGCTGGTTGCGGTGACGTGACACTGTTTGTGTCGGAAGGTTGGCGACGTTTGTGGTGGGCGGAGCCACAGAGGTCCAAGGTGACGTCACAAGCAGCAAGCGAACACCCAACCACCCAACACCCCCACCCCAGAAAAGAAAACCATAATTATTTTTTTGCTGATTGTCCATTTGTCTCTATCTTTTGTATTTAACTGAAATACTCATTTTAATTTTAAAGTTAGGCGTCATCCTTACTGCTTGACATTTGAAACGAGATTAGGTGTGGCACAATAAACCGACAAATTCCTCGGACTTATGACGCGGGTGGTCCGACGTTTCTTCAGTTCCCCACTCACACTAACTTGCAGTTTGTTCCGTTTTACTGTTGGAAATGGATACAAAAAATGTATAACTGTGATTTCGTCTTACCCTGTTATATACAACCTTTCATTAAATGTGTAAAGATACATTACAAAGAAAAATAAAGCTCGGAAGGATGTACACTATATGGCCGAAAGTATGTGGACAGCCAACCATCACAGCCGTATGTGTTCCTTCTCCAAACTGTTGCCACAAAGTTTGTATAGAATGTCTCTCTATGCTGTAGCTTTACAATTTCCCTTCAGTGGAACTAAGAAGCCCAACCCTGTTCCAGCATGACAATGCTCCTGTGCACAAAGACATGGTGTGTTAACGTTGGAGTCGAAGAACTCGAGTGTCCTGCACAGATCCCTGACCTCAATCCCACTGAACACCTTTGGGATGAACTGGAACTCTAACTGCACCCCAGACCTCCTCACCCAACATCAGCTCTGGTAGCTGAATGATCACAAATCCTCACAGCCACTCTCCAAAATCTAGCGGAAAGCCTTCCCTGAAGAGTGGAGCTTATTATAACAGGGAGTAAATCTGGAATGGGATGTTCTACAAGCACATACTGGTGTGATGGTTATATGTCCACATACTTGTGTATTTGTATCATCCATCTACCATGTTGGAAAATGGAAAACGGTGGGAAAAAAAAAACGTGGGAAACATGTTTTTCCATTTCCAAGAGCCTGAATAACAGTCTTCATTTAAGATACAATGCAGAAGAAATAACCTACAGTTGTGTATCACTTTCTTTCCACAAAGCAGCTTTAGATAAATCCAGATGTAGATTTAGATCCCCACTGAACAAGCCAGAAGCGACAGTGGCAAGGAAAAACTCCGAGAAGACATGAGGAAGAAACCTTGAGAATAAACTGACTTAATAAACGGAAACCCGCCCTCTTCTGGATGATGCCGGAATGTGGGATTATAAATCATTACAGTACACAGGTGTAGAAGAGTAAAGACAAACAGAACTGAGTGTGTTGTTAAGTAAGACATGTTTAGATTGTGAATAAGAATCCTGTGATGAGCACAGAACGGTCTATGATTACAGCAGCAACTCTTAGGTACAAATCTACAAAACCTAAATCAGATTATCAACAATTTCACATTCTTTGCTGACACATATGATTGGAATTTATAAAAGGTTTTGTGTGTGAACATGTTTTTCATGAAACTTTAATGATCTTTTTTGTTTTGTTTCATAACACTGCAGACCTGCCATTTTTATGTTTGCAAATGGTTATTCATGAGGCCCAAGGACATTCCCTTTGAGCAAGACAATCCGGGCATTGTTAGAAAGTAAAACAATGTCTATCAGAAAACTGATAAAATTAAGCAGAAATGCTTTAGAGGACAAATATGCACCCTAACCCACCAAGTTAGTGTATCTCCAATTGCAGTTTCTATTACCTTCAAACAGAAAACTCAGATTTGTTGATCATTTTATGTCGTTTTATGAAAATATTTTTCCTGTAACGGCGAGTGTTAAAGCATATTCATAAATTCAGCTTTTCTGGTTAAAAGGTCCTGATGTTCTTTTAAAGTCAAGCCCCTAGTTTGTTTACATGTGACACCATAAGCAAATTCATAACTACAGGCCAGGGTGTCCCAAAAGTCTCCATGTATAGGAGACTGTGTTTGCCAGCACCATGTAAGTTGTGCCTTCGTCAGAAGATGTTGGTGGACGTCCACTTCTCGGTCGGTCCGCAACACTTCCAGTCTTGATTTTGTCTGAATTTGTTAATAAGTTTGGCAATAGAGTCGTGTGAGATGTGCTTGGCATGTTTCCTGTTAAAGTCCATCAGAACCTTCCGACAGCTTCCCGATCCAGCCATGAGAATGATTTCAGTACTTTCTTCTTTTGTCAAAAAAAAAACAGTAAATGCAATGCAAATGTTTTAGGCACCCTATTTTTTTTTTTTTTAGTACAAACTTTGTTATAGATTTTATATTTTATGACTTCTATATTATCAAGTCAGTACAAAAAACATTAGCTTTCTAGCACAAAATGAAATGATACAGAAAAATGTTTGTATGTCATTAAAGAAAGCAGCATATTACATAAGAGACTTTTCAGACAAAAAAAACAAAAACAAAAACACAATGAAGGCTGCTGGGTTTTGCTGCAAAAATAAGAAGCGAGTGCGAAAGTCAAAGTCTCCAGAAGAACTGTGTCTGGTTCTGCAAGATGCTCAATAAAACTTACCAACTCATTTCCTTATATAACTGCACACATTGTACCAGAGACTACAATTTTTATTATTTTTTTTGTCACACCAAATACTGATTTTGTTTTATTTACTAATGTTTACTGCTACAGTATTTTTTTTAAAATGTAGAAACATTTCATTTCATTATTTTGAAGGCATCTTTGCTCTACAGCATTTCTTTGCATGTGCCTAAAACCTTTGCACAGTACTGTAACTTAATATGAAAAATTGTGGAAGACATTTTGCTAAAGTGTTAATTTCCCCTAAAATTAACTGTATTTACCCCTGTAGTTTCTGTGGCTTAGTTTAACAATAACCATAAGCCACGACTGATTAGCATCATAAATCTGCAGTGAAGCCTTAACTTCAGGAATTTTGCCCACTGGGACAAAAGATTTCTTCGTATACAATAATGTATCATTTAATCGAGTTCCAATTCTCCTTATAAAAAAGCATTTCTCAAGCTTACCAAACCGGTCCTTGTTTTCTTTGACACCAGCTCAGGCATTCACATACTTTCCTGAAATTCCTGTTGACTAAGATTCCACTAATCACTAAACTAATCACTAGGAAAAACATAAGAAACCGTATACATAATATCTTCTTGAAGTAAATCTTCAACTACTAACCACAAATATAATGATAATGATTTATTATGAAATTAAGATTTCTTTGACTAAAACTCTTTTAAAAAAGACACTTAAACTGAAGAAGTTTAAACTGCAAGAAAATAATAATAATAATAATAATAATAATAATAATAATAATAATAATAATAATATTCAGTCATATTGAATTAAGTACAGATTTTAGTCATATCACACATTGCCTCAGATTACTTTCCCTTGGGAAGAAGACTAAAAAAAAAACAGTGCTAGAATCCTATCAGAAGAAGAAAAGAAGATCTCTCTCTACTTCTATGCTCTCTACAAACAAGACTATATCCAGACTTTTTGGAATAGCTTTTCCACTTCAGTGGTCCGGGGGAAAAAAAAAAGTACCAGAACACAATGTTTGCTCTTGTTCATAATAAACATTTTCAAATACATAAGTATACTGAATAAATGTATCCTTTTCCCTTTTAGATGAATCAGCAGTGTGCCGTTTCCCTGAGGATAGTTTTCCTTGTCAACAAACAAAGACCTATTGTCCTATTCCCAAAGTGCATAATGGCCTCCGGGGATACAGGAGATACCTGACCACTGCATCAGAAAATTACAGCTCTTCAAAGAAAGCTTTACTATTGCCTGATTATTCGGGAGACAATTCCTAATTGTTCTTGCGGTTATAAGATAACGGGGAGCTAAAGAAGAACCTCTGTGTTCCAAGTCAAACAACTCAGTGTGAGGTTGGTGTGATCATCTGAAAGTTTCAGGTTTTCCCTTCTGATACATCCGATCCAGGCCATGAGCTCATTATGAAGTTCTTCATGAGCTGGGTCAGGTCCGTTAGAGCAGAAAAACCTGGAACAGGAGAGGTTAATGTGTCTCTGATTGGAGAAAAGATCAGTGAGAGAAAGACAGAAGATTAAGTTGGGGAAGCTTTAGGGGGTAGGGTTTTAGGAGGTAATGGTAAGGTAGGGCTTGAAGTGGCAAATACAGGTCTACTGGTACAGCTATTGGTGTGGAAAAGTTCAACCTGAGCGCTCGGAGCATATCAAGTCCTCATGATCACCATGGTGCTCACCACAAACTGTGTAGAGAAACCGATCCGATCTTGTCTGGAAAAAGTCGGCAGATTCATCGGACAGCATCCGTGGTGGTTCATCGTCATCCCGCTCAGTCTGTCTGTAGCTCTCGGTGTTGGTTTCTACTTTCTCGAGGACAGAAAGTCTAACGACATCGTGAAGCAGTTCACGCCAGAGGATGGGCATGCAAAGATGGAGAAGCATTTCTATGAGACCTTTTTTTACAGCAGAGATGACAAAGATGATGATGACGAGGACAGCGGCGAATTGTTTTCTGCTCTGAGACTGATCACTGACGGTACGTATGCATCTGCAATTTTTACCTGTGGGATGAATGTTCTCAGCGAAGATGCTCTTGCAGAAATCCTGCGCGTGGACGACCACGTGAGGAGGATGACTGTGGAACATGACAGACGGGAGTTTGCCTACGATGATGTTTGCGCTCGAGTGAACGAGTCCTGTCAAGAGAACGTTCTTCTCAAGGTTTTGGACTACAACGCAAGCAACATCCACAGGTTCAACCTGAGTTTTCCTGTATATCATGACAACACACTCGGAGTTGTTCATCTAGAACATTCAGTTGGGCAGGCAGAAGTGGACGGTAATGGATTTGTTCAGAGTGCCAAGGCAGTGAGACTCATTTACTACCTTCGACAAACTAACAGCATTCTGCAGAAAGCTTGGTTGAATGAGTTTGTGAATTTGCTGAGCAACAAGTCAACATATGTGACACAGGTATGTCAAGACTTCTTTATCTCATGAGCTAGAAGAGTCCAACTGTGTCCTGTATGTCCAGAGTTTAGTGGTTTAGTAAAATTTGGTGGTTTTCCTGCATCATCAGACCTAATTTACTAGATTTAAGATTACCAGATTCATTAGGAGACATTGATAGATGGCAGGCGTACAGGTCCAATCATCAACTCCTCAATCTGAGGCATTTAAATTCAGCCTAAATTATCCAGAAAGATTTTTAAACTAAAGTGGCATGGTGGCAAAGTACTGTTGACACCTCACAGCTCCAGGGTTCTTCTTCTTCTTTGCTTACTTCTGGGTTCTCAGGTTTCCTCCCACATCATCATGTTGGTAGGTAAAATAAGGACTCTAAATTGCTCCTAAGTGTGAAACTGGTGTCCCATCCAGGGCACACCCAGTGTTCCCAGGATAGGCTCCGGATCCACCATGACACTGACCAGGATAAAGCTCTTACTGAAGATCAATGGTCTTTACTCTTCTTGTGGGAATCTACCTTCCTATAGAGCTTAGTTCTAACACACCTAATTCTAATACTTGAGTGCTCTTGATTAACTGGATCAGGTGTCATAGATTAGGATGGTAGCAAAATCCGAAGTCTAGCATGGGATAGTGACTGTCCTGCTTCATCACACCTATTAAAGCTGGCCATTAAATTATGACCAAACTATTCTGAATTTTGGACAAACAGGAACAAAGCTGAGCTCTGCAAACAGAAACTGAGACACTTCTTGCTTTAAAAAACACACCAAAAAAAGGTGTGTTTAGGAAGCACTAATGGCCATAAATCATGAACTGAATTCATTACTTGAGTGGGCTTCCTTCCAGGTGTCCTATTTCACATCCATATCAAGGCAACAAGAATTTGAGAAGAGCACCGAGTCCATCACACAGCTTTTTTCCATCACCTACTTTATTGCCATTCTGTTTTCAGTGCTGTTGTGTGTAAGGTTTGTCTCACACTCTACAGTTTTATTATAATTACAAGTATATAAAACAACTAATAATTTTACAATGCTCCGATTGACTTTGCTCGTAGGCTTGACAATGTAAGGAATAAAGTGTGGGTGGCCTCTCTTGGAGTAATCTCAACTGGACTAGCCGTGCTTTCCGGCTTTGGCTTACTCTTGCTTATGAATGTCCCGTTTGTCATAACCGTGGCATCTTCTCCATTCCTGGTACTTGGTAAGACACTTCTTAACCACATACACTCCATAAGTAGGTTTTTCTGAAGTCATGGTCCATAAATTGCTACAACTATCAACTTTTTCAGGGATTGGCATTGATGATATGTTCATCATGATCTCCTGCTGGCAGCAGACCAACGTCCAAGACAGTGTAGCAGAGCGCATGGCTGCCACCTACAGAGAAGCAGCCATCTCAATCACAATCACCACTTTGACCAATGTTGTGGCTTTTTACCTCAGTTACAGCAACCCCTTTGGTTCGGTACAGTCCTTCTGCCTATATGCTGGCACGGCCATCTTGTTCTGCTACCTCTATAACATCACCTTCTTTGGTGCGTGTTTGGCATTGAACGGCAAAAGGGAGGAAAGCAATCGGCATTGGTTGACATGCCTGAAAGTTCCAGAAGAAAGCCTACCTGGATCTTCAAAAGCGTATATCGCCTGCTGTGTGGGGGGAGCCTACAACCATGAAACTGGAACTGAAGAGGAACACTTGATGAAATTGTTCTTCAGGAAGTACTATGGACCTTTTTTGACCACAGGTCTCGCCAAAGCAACAGTGGTTCTCCTTTACATTGGCTATATTTCCACCAGTATCTACGGATGCACTACTATCAAAGAAGGGATTGACTTGAAGAACCTGGCACTGGATCAATCGTACGTAGTCAAATACTACGAAGATGAAAAGACACACTTTGCAGAGTATGGTCCGATCGTCATGTTGGCAGTCAATGCTACGTTTCCATATTGGGACGAAGTAGAACGAGCTCAACTGGAATCTTGCATTTTGGAATTCCAAAGCCTTCCTTTCATTGGGAATTTGGCCACCTCTTGGCTTCATTCTTTTGAGAGTTATGCCAAAGAAAAGCACCTCAACATCAGCTCAGAAGTTGAATTTATGGAACATCTGCACCCTTTTCTACAGGGTCAACCAATGCTCAGATTAGACGTCAACATGACTGACGATACAATTCAAGCCTCACGCTTATTTCTTCAAACAGTTAACGATCCGTCAAAGAAGATCATGCTAGAAACGTTGAGAAAAACTGCCCAAAACTGCCAATTCCCATTAGTGGTTTACCATCCTGCATTTATATATTATGATCAATATACTGTGATTGCAAGCAACACTATTCAGACCGTTAGCATAGCTACTGCGGTGATGCTCGTCATCTCGCTTATGCTCATCCCAAGTCCAGTTTGTGCTTTATGGGTCACTTTTGCCATCGGATCAGTCGTTGTAGGAGTCGCAGGCTTCATGGGATTGCTAGGTATCAGCTTGGACTCCATTTCAATGATCAACCTGGTCATTAGTATCGGGTTCTCGGTGGATTTCTCAGCCCATATCTCTTACACGTTTGTATCCAGTTCTAAGCCTAGTGTGAATGATAAAGCTGTGGAGGCACTGTCACATCTGGGCTATCCCATACTACAGGGGGCGTGTTCTACAGTTCTCGGGGTGGTAGTGCTCTCTGCGTCAGTAAGCTACATCTTCAGAACCTTCTTCACCATCATGTTTCTGGTCATTTTGTTTGGTTTGCTTCACGGTATTGCTTTTATCCCGGTGGTTTTAACCTTTTCTGGATTTTGCGTCAAGTTTTAATTGTTCTGCTTTATTTACTATATAATATCCGTTGTTTTCAAGTACACTGACTAAAATGACTGTCACATGTATTTTTATATATTATTTTTGTAGGCTTTTTGTACTGAATTTTAATGTGTCTCTGGAGAAGAGCGAAATGCAAATCACACTGACTGAAAAAAATGTGTAATACATTACACAAATGGTGCTGCTTTTCATTAGCGACAGAGAAAACGTACCATACTGAAAAGGACAACCTTCACTGCATTGCTCTTATATTGTTGTTCTTTTTTGATCATGAATATAATAATCTCTATATGTGCTTTCTTGAGCTGTAGAGTTCACTGGATGAGGGCGTCTTGCTTTTCTGAAAGTCAAATTTAAAACTTTTAAATACCTTGTGTGTCCGCAGATATAACGTGAAATATTTTTAAACTGGTGAGATTCAATTTGTGGTTGTTTCACACTGTTCCATGTATGATAAATAACAAATAAATTCTTTTAAATCACAGTTTATCATATCATTTTTATTCAATTAACCACTCATTCATCATTATTGATGCACAAGCTCAAATCCAAATAAAAATCCATCAAACCTCAAGCTTACATTCTTCTATACATGTATATACAAAGATAAAATGTTCCAACATAACACAAGTTTATTGATATATACATGACTAAACATACAGTGCCCTCCACTAATATTAGCACCCTTGGTAAATATGAGCAAAGGCGGCTGTGAAAAATTGTCTTTATTGTTTAAACTTTTGATCTTTTGTTCAAAAAAATTCACAAAAGTACTCTGCTCTCATGGATAATCAAACAACTGCAAGCAACACAGGTTTATCCAAAAAAAAAAAAAAAAAAAAAAAAAAAGATAAATATAGGTGTGCAACAATTATTGGCAACCCTATGAATTCATATGAGAAAAATATATTTGAAGCATATTCCCATTGATATTTAACTTTTTTTTTTAGTACACCTGGGTGACTAGGAACAAGAAATTGTTCAACCATTACTTCCTGTTTCACAGGGGTATAAATATGAGGTAACACATAAGCCAAATTCCCTTAGTCATTCATAACAATGGTAAGACCAAGGAATATATCTGTGATGTGCGGCAAAAGGCTGTTGAGCTTCACAAAATGGGAAGTGGGGTCAGAAAGTCTCCAAAGCTACAATCCGAAGTGACCTACATCACCACAAGTTGTTTGGAAGGGTTTCAAGGAAAAATACTTTACTCTCATCCAAAAACAAACTCAAGTGTCTTCAGGTTGCCAGATACTACTGGATCTTCAAATGGGATTGGGTTCTATGGTCAGATGAAACCAAAATAGAGCTTTTTGGCAATAAACACCAGAGATGGTTTTGGTGCACACAGAGAGGTAGCCATATGGAAAAGTACCTCATGCCCACGGTTAAATATGGTGGTGGCTCTTTAATGTTTTGGGGCTGTTTTTCTGCCAGAGGACCTGGACATTTTGTTAGGATACATGGCATCATGGACTTCATCAAATATCAACAGATATTAAATGAAAACCTGACTGCCTCTGCCAGAAAGCTTAACATGGGCAGTGGTTGGATCTTCCAGCAGGACAATGATCCAAAACATACATCAAAATCAACACAAAAATGGTTTACTGACCACAAAATCAAGGTCCTGCCATGGCCATCCCAGTCCCCTGACTTGAAACCCATAGAAAACCTGTGGGGTGAACTGAAGAGGAGAGTCCACCAGCATGGACCTCGAAATTTGAAGGACCTGGAGAGATTCTGTATGGAGGAATGGTCTCAGATCCCTTGCCATGTATTCTTCAACCTCATCAGGCATTATAGGAGAAGACTCAGAGCTGTTATCTTGGAAAGGAAGGTAGCACAAAGTATTGACTAAAAGGGTGCCAATAATTGTTGCACACCTATATTTAACAAAGATATATTTTGATAAACCTGTGTTTTGTTTGCAATTGCTTGATATACATGAGAGCAGAGTATTTGTGTGATCTTTTAAAAACAAACGATCAAAAGATTAAACAATAAAGACAAATTTTCACAGCCTTCTTTGCTCATATTTACCAAGAGTGCCGATATTAGTGGAGGACTCTGTATATTTAATAAAGGAAGGGTAAGGGGTAAGAGCTGACCAAACCAAACTATACTTGGTTTTTTGAATAAAGTGTTATTTCACTAATACACAGATAACTAGCAACCTCAACCAAACCTGTAAGGAGGCTTTAGGATTGTGTATGGCCCCAAATACTGTCTCTTATTTTAGTTTAATGGACGCCAAGAATGCTGGAAATGAGAACCAAACTAAATGAAATTTTTAGAATTAAACACATATTTTGCACTAACTGACCTTGTGACAACAGCATTTTCTCCAGCTATACGTCATCTGATTCTGATTTCTTGTTTGTGAAACCCCATCTTTGGTAAAGTCAGTACGAATAAACGCGTAGAGTCTCCGTATTGATCTACAGATAGTCCTATGGAATTCTGAGAAAGTAATTCAGCATGCAAAAAGCATGCATTTCCCCCCTCCCCCCACAAGACAGCGCATACTCTAAACATACACCACTGTCAATGTACCTACAAAGTGCGTCAAGCAGCGATTGCACGTCATCTGACTCTATATCTCTGTATACATCACCTCTCCACTGTGGAGAACTTAAGAGGGAAATGCCTTTAGGCGAGTGGGAATTAGGGAGTAGTGTGGATTTAAACACGGGTACATCATTTAGCTATACGTACATACAGAGCGTAAAAGGCTCGAGTTTAAGCTTGCGAGGATGTTGTATTGCTTATGTACATTTACACACACACACACACACACACACACACACACACACACACACACACACACACACACACACACACACCCCCACACACTGTGAGACTCATCTGATCTCCAACGTCTTCCCCTCCAAGACCATCTGAATCTCTTTGGCGTCCAGTGTCTCGTACCTCAGTAGAGCCTCGGCCAGGTTCTTGTGCTCTTTCGCACGAGCCTTCAGGAGAGCTTTAGCACGCTCGTATGAATCCTGTGAAGAAAAACGGCGCACGAATGTAAAAAATGGCGAATGAATTATGATGACTTAGGTACAGTATACAGGTGCATCTCAATAAATTAGAATGTCGTGGAAAAGTTCGTTTATTTCAGTAATTCAACTCAAATTGTGAAACTCGTGTATTAAATAAATTCAGTGCCACAGACTGAAGTAGTTTAAGTCTTCGGTTCTTTTCATTGTGATGATTTTGGCTCACGTTTAACAAAAACCCACCAATTCACTATCTCAACAAATTAGAATACTTCATAAGACCAATTAAAAAAAACATTTTTAGTGAATTGTTGGCCTTCTGGAAAGTATGTTCATTTACTGTACATGTACTCAATACTTGGTAGGGGCTCCTTTTGCTTTAATTACTGCCTCAATTCAGCGTGGCATGGAGGTGATCAGTTTGTGGCACTGCTGAGGTGGTATGGAAGCCCAGGTTTCTTTGACAGTGGCCTTCAGCTCATCTGCATTTTCATCTGCATTGTTTCTCATTTTCCTCTTGACAATACCCCATAGATTCTCTATGGGGTTCAGGTCTGGTGAGTTTGCTGGCCAGTCAAGCACACCAACACCATGGTCATTTAACCAACTTTTGGTGCTTTTGGCAGAGTGGGAAGGTGCCAAATCCTGCTGGAAAATGAAATCAGCATCTTCAAAATGCTGGTCAGCAGAAGGAAGCATGAAGTGCGCCAAAATTTCTTGGTAGACGGGTGCAGTGACTTTGGTTTTCAAAAAACACAATGGACCAACACCAGCAGATGACATTGCACCCCAAATCATCACAGACTGTGGAAACTTAACACTGGACTTCAAGCAACTTGGGCTATGAGCTTCTCCACCCTTCCTCCAGACTCTAGGACCTTGGTTTCCAAATGAAATACAAAACTTGCTCTCATCTGAAAAGAGGACTTTGGACCACTGGTCAACAGTCCAGTTCTTCTTCTCGTTAGCCCAGGTAAGACGCCTCTGACGTTGCCTGTGGTTCAGGAGTGGCTTAACAAGAGGAATATGACAACTGTAGCCAAATTCCTTGGCACGTCTGTGTGTGGTGGCTCTTGGTGCCTTGACCCCAGCCTCAGTCCATTCCTTGTGAAGTTCACTCAAATTCTTGAACTGATTTTGCTTGACAATCCTCATAAGGCTGCGGTTCTCTCGGTTGGTTGTGCATCTTTTTCTTCCACACTTTTTCCTTCCACTCAACTTTCTGTTAACATGCTTGGATACAGCACTCTGTGAACAGCCAGCTTCTTTGGCAATGAATGTTTGTGGCTTACCTAGTGAACCAAACTGAGAGACCATTTTGAAGGCTCAGGAAACCTTTGCAGGTGTTTTGAGTTGATTAGCTGATTGGCATGTCACCATATTCTAATTTGTTGAGATAGTGAATTGGTGGGTTTTTGTTAAATGTGAGCCAAAATCATCACAATTAAAAGAACCGAAGACTTAAACTACTTCAGTCTGTGTCATTGAATTTATTTAATACACAAGTTTCACAATTTGAGTTGAATTACTGAAATAAACGAACTTTTCCACGACATTCTAATTTATTGAGATGCACCTGTATGTTAAATTGTATTGGGGTGAATCAGTGGACGCTGAGGACAAAGCTTACTCTCAGAAGTGTCCTGACTTCCTGTTCAATGGCCGCTTGCGTCTCTGGGCTTTGCTTCGTCACATCTGTGTACGTCATGACACCCAGCTAAACCATGAAAATTATTTAAAAAAAAAAAAAAAAAAAAAAAAAGGAAAGTTATTCAGCACCTCGGAAATGAGCAAATGGCAGATCACTGCCGGCGAGTTATGAAAATAATCAGCACTCATTACAGTAATATTACTATTACTTATAATAATGTGGTTTATGTTCAGTAATATAAGTAATTGACACTAATGGTTTGGTAGAACAGATATAAAAAGTATTCTAATAAAAATGTAGACACATAAAATGAAAATAAGATCCAAGTGTCTCGGAGGAAGCATGCACTAGCCTTCACTCACCCTGGTTGGAGAAAACGGGGTAAAATAAAATAAAAAAAAATCAATTAAAAAAAAAAAACAAGCAGATAAATAATATTACATTATGTAATAATTTAGATAGGTTCAATGTTTGTAGGATGTACAGTCAAGTCCGTAAGTATTTGAACAGCGACACAATTTCTGAGATTCTGCCTCTGTACACCATCACAACGGATCTGAAATGAAGCAATCAAGATGTGATTGAAGTGTTTGACTTTCAGCTTAAATTCAAGGGGTTTAACAAAAAGATTGCATTAACCGCTTAGGAATTACAGCAATTTTATACAGAGTCCTTCCATTTTCACAGGCTCAAAAGTAATTGGACAACTGACTGATAAGCAGTTTCATGGCCAGTTTCCTCGTTATTTCATGACTCTAGGAATTTCAGTTCCTAAACGGTTAATGCAATATTTTTGTTAAACCCCTTTAATTAAAGCTGAAAGTCTGCACTTCAATCACATCTTGATTGCTTCATTTCAAATCCGTTGTGGTGGTGTACAGGGACAAAAATTGTGTCACTGTCTAAATACTTATGGACCGGACCGTATACGGAGTTAGGATGAACTGATTAGATCTTGGATGGAAGTTAAGGCCACAGTGAGGCCAAATGTCTGAAACAGCTTCTCCTAAACAGCTTCCTTAGTGTTAGACGTGGGTTCTAAGGTTAGTTCTGGCATAAATACATTAGTAACAAGAGGGACTAGACTTGTTGGTGTCGAGTTCTACTTGTTTCTCTCTACTGTAGACTCCTGTCTTAATATGTTGTTTTTTGTTAAATACCAGAGAAAATTTAAGAGACGAAACAAACCTTTTCGCTCATGCCGAACTGCGTTACCATCATTTTGGCGATTTTTGTAGCGCTGTCGAAATCACTGGATGCACCTGTCAGAATACATAAAAACATTTATATTAAAAAAAAAAATTAACATTTTTTTAAAAAAATACACATGTAAAACTACATGAGTCTCACTTGGTGTTTAAATTTAACAAATCAATCCTACTTAATTAATTAAGACCAAAATTGCGGTGGTGATGCACCAAACATAAAAATAACAATTTAACATTAATAAATAACTCACTTGCATGAAAAATTATTTTATTTACATTTATTTCCCACATATCTCCAGTGTGTGTTGAATATTTTCAAGACCGATTCAATCGCATAAGAATAACATTTGTAGCTGACAAAAGGCTCCAATCTAAGACCGTGACACTTCTAATTTAAAATAATGCAAGATTTTAATTTGTAAAAATGCTATTTCAGGCAAAATAATGCAGTCTTGGACACCAGAGAACGCATTTTCAGTAAGTTTGCACACACAATATGCAATATAAAGTGACACTTATTGAGATTCACTGAAGTCTATTAGCGCAAACTCACCTGTGGTGATGTTGTCGTTTCCGAAAATGAGTTCCTCGGCCACGCGGCCCCCCATGCTGACGTCCATCTGAGCGAGAAGCTGAGTTCGAGTCTCACTCCAGCGATCGCTCTCCGGCAGCATGGACACCTGGGACAAAACAAAGAGAGAGAACATTCAGAAAAAGCAATATAACTTTCTACACACTAAAGCACTTATGTAAGGAGTGAAACACTTTGGGGGCATGTTGTTATAGGAAAATAATCATTAACAGGATGGTGTGATGTGATGCGACACAAAGCAGAGTTACTGTTACCACCCCGAAATCCAGAGGTATTTATTCCTTTTTTTTTTTATTTTAAATTAAATAACTACCCGTCATATTTTTTTATCTATTTATAGTTACATTTAATGCTGAAGAACCTCCACGAAACAATTTTGATGAGCAGGATCCTCTCTTGAGTTTAATAAAACAAACAAAAAAAAAAACGTAGCTTGTCATGTTACTGAGAAACCACAACTCCTGAGTAAACTTCTCTGCCCTGAAAACTGTGACAAAGCACTGACACTGGAGGCTCCTTCCATAAATTTTAAATAAACATCTCCTGACAGAAAACTTCACTGCTGTTGTAGAATCAGAGTCGAGAATTCGCCAGGCTTTTGAATAAAACTCGATGTGTAAAAGCTGTACAAGAAGCTAATGACAGCTGATTTGTCGAAAATCCTTTGTACGCGTAGATATTTTTAACGATTCATTAATGACTCACATGACCCAGAGTGGGGCCTCTCGGCATGATCGTAGCCTTGTTGATGGGCATGGCGCCTTTGGTGTAGTACGCGATGATGGCATGTCCTGACTCGTGGTAGGCTGTGATCACTTTGTTTTTCTCATCTATCTCGGCACTCCGGCGCTCCGGGCCTGTTTGGGAGACAGAAACAGGAAAAGGCAAATTTCAGCACATCTCATAAGCAGTTCCAGTCCTATTTGTCCACTGCTGCTCTTTATATTATAGTAAGAATATGGAAAGAAACGTACCTTAACATTAGATACTGTTTCCAAACAAAATAAAAAAAAGGTTGAATCATACTATTACATACAGTCTAACAAAAAATACCTAACTTGGATGGAAAACTAAACATCTGGTACAAGAATAGACTTTAGAGTCATATCAGCGACTTGGCAAAGTGAGTACCAATGGAGTCAGGATTACAACAATGACTCATACTGCCATTCTGATAATTCATCATGATTTAGGAGTGATTCTAACCCATCAGGATTTTGTCCTTGGCGAACTCCAGCTCCTTCATGGTCACCATGTCTTTCCCATCCACAGCAGCCTTCAAGGCAGCCTGGTTCACCAGGTTCTCCAGCTCGGCTCCGGAGAAACCCACCGTTCCTCTGGCAATGATCTCGGCCTCTACGGCTGCACGGCGTCACATGTGGAAATGATACTTTAGAGCAAGGCTGCAACCGACTGGCTCATGTAGACGGTGTAATAAATATTTAACTAAGATAAATCATTGAAACGGTGGCTCTGTATTCTTGAAATTGTTATAACTGACATATATACCTGGATCTACTTTGATTTTTTTCAGGTACCACTTCAGAATCTCCGTCCGTCCTTTCACATCGGGTCGGGGGACAGTGACCTGCATGTCAAAGCGTCCCGGCCGGATCAGGGCGCTTCAGGACAGGAAAACGAAACCCAGCGGATTAATTATTGATTCACATCTCTTATCTGTAAAGGACTATTTAGAACAGGGGTCGTTAACTGGCGCACTGCAGTCAGGATATTGACCCAGTGAAGTATTTCAATGGACCAAATCGACTACTTGAAAGATAAGTGTAGCAGAGACATCAGTGTAGCATCTGATGTGGTTTATCCAATCACATGCATTTATTTTAATTATTTATCTCAAGGCAGATTAAAGGACCAGAAACTCACTACAGGACTAGAGGTTATAAAGTGGAGTTTTCAAACTTTTACAGATTTTTTATTTTTTATTTTTAATGTATTTGCCCACACTGGTCTGATTAAGGATCTTGAAACATAATGTTTCATAATGTCTCATCCTTTCCATGGCACTAGTCAAAAATCAGTATCCTGACTCACCACTACTAAACTAAACACGCATCGAATATTCTTATTTAAAGCCATAAACTAATCCTTTACAGTTTATAGCATTCAAAAGTCGTTATTCAGTCATGTTAGATGCTTACGCACTAGTTGAATACCCCTGACTGAAGATACTCACTTATCTAAAGCTTCAGGAAAGTTTGTAGCACCGATAATGATGACGCCTTCGTTTGGTTTAAATCTGCAAATGAAAAAAAAAAACCCATCATCATCTGATACACATTCGGCTCAAAAATAAGTGCAGCGTGCACATGAAGGGTCGAGGCTCACTCACCCGTCCATCTCAGCCAGAAGCTGGTTGATGGTCTGCCTCGAATAAGGGTGCATGGGAGACTCGATTCTCTTCCCTCCTACGCTGTCGAGCTCATCGATGAAGATCACACACGGAGCGTTACCTTTGGCCTCCCCTTATGGAGAAATTAAAAACTTACGACGGGTCTTATGATATAAATGAGTCATGCTGTTTAAATAAAACCTTTGTGTATCATGATGTATAGTTACTAACTCTAACTCAGTCCATACGGATTTCACATTTTTTTTTTTTTTTTTGGTGATTGTTGTGGCAAAAAAAAGCTAGAGTTTTTTTGTGTGGTTTTTGCTACCTGAATTGGTGAAATTGCAGTTGCACTAAATAGTTTTGCGCGGTCTATCGCAGTGATGTTTGTTGGTAAATGAGACCTTTTAGCTGTACTCATGTTCGACGCACTTGAATCGAAGAGGGCTTTGGCTGAATGTGTGCTGTGATGACGACACATGACGCGTCTCGGCCCAAATCTATGAACAATCTGAGGTAAATTTTTTAAAAATTGCAAGCTCCTGCAAATATATGGCGGAGTTTGCTTGATTTTGCATTCATTTCTGCGACCGCAAAATCCCGGAGGGACTGCTAACTTCATGAGTGAAGAAAAAAAAAAAAAAAATCCTAAATGTAACGGCTAAACCGTAGACTTTTTCGTTGTGATTTAAAATAACTATAGCCTAAACCGAAGCATTTCCCCAGTAGATCTTACTTCCTGTCCCGAATTCGTCACTTCCTGCAGCCTGGCTATAGGATGATACAAAGTTAGAGAGTTGCTATAGGCAGATTTTTGAAGATGGGGTGATGGCAGGAAAAAAAATCAATAAGTGTTTTTCCTACAACTCTGCAAACAAAAAATTACACTGCATAGTAGAAGGATTCTCTAAAAATGTTAAAAAATAAATAAATATAAGTTTCTGGTTAAATGTAGTGTTTGGTTTTATTTTTCCGTGCTTACGAAAGAGGTTCCTGATACGGCTTGCGCCGACCCCGACAAACATCTCGTCGAACTCTGAACCGGAGGCGTAGTAGAAAGGCACCTCGGCTTCCCCTGCCACAGCGCGTGCCAGCAGAGTTTTCCCCGTTCCTGGAGGCCCGACTAACAAAATCCCTGTTGGAGGAAATGTCAAACAGGACCTCATTACCATGCAACGTAACTTAAAGACTTACTGAACAACTAACGAACGGTACGTCATATCTTTGATGGTCCTCTTCAATAAACTACAAAGTTTTACCTTTAGGGAGCTTTCCTCCCAGGACGGTGAACTTCTGTGGGTTCTTGAGGAACTCCACTACCTCCTGCAGCTCGTTCTTGGCCTCCTCCACCCCTTTCACATGCTCGAAGGTGACATTTTTCATCTGGACGGGGTCCACTGCCGAGTCCAGGCCTGATGTGGTTCGGAATCGCACTGTCCGGAACGGTTAGATTACAGTTCACACACCAAACGCACGCTGCACGCCAGACACACACACACACACACACTGCACTTCACAAAACCTGCTGCCATGCTCACAGGGGTTAGAGTATTAGAGTATAGAATACTACGCTTAGCTTTAGATATCTTTTTAGATTTCAGATATCTCACGTGCACAAAAGGTAAATCGGTGATCATTTGCGGTTACAAAACGAACACGGCGCACAAAGCAGGTGTTGGAAAGAACAAAACGGATCCGATCAGATCAAAAGCTTTTACCCGACAGAAACGGCATTTTGGAGAGTCCGTACAATCCAACCAGCAAGAGGACCAACAGGATCAGCCGTGTTCGCCTTAACGACTCTGTAGAGGAAAACATATTTCAAATACACATTAGTTCATTAGAGAACTATTGTGCGAATAACGATTTAAGAAATATGAATAGTAATTTTGTATGGAACTACAACAGATTAAACTGAAAAGATGTTCATGGCCAAAATTGGGAAAGAAAGGTATTATACAGTATATACATTTTATACATAGCACTGAAAAGGTTTATTTATACATTTTGCTACTCGTGAAAGATCTAAACTCACTGACTGTAGAGATTAAAAGTGCTTTTATTAAACCTTAAAAAGTGCAGGTGCTTTCCTCCTTTTTTTTTTTTTTTTTTGTTGTTGTTTTTTAAGATGCTTTACGTCTTTTAAATACTTTGCTAAAACTGATGCGAGTCTTACCTTGCGTTCTCTGTGTGAGAGCCTGAGCTTTCAGAAAGCCCTCTGCGAAACCCGTCTTGAAGGCATCGTGATGCGCGTCGGGAATGCTTTTGCTTTTCAGAAGACTGTCTAAAGTCTCAGGAACTTGACCTTTGTCCCGCACAAGTAAGCCCTGCAGAGACAAAAGAGATGCAAACGGTATAAGAAAACTCTGGAGATATGAGAAAACTTTGAATGAGGGTAAATTGTTTTTTTTTTCTTCCCCCGTACAGGTTCACCAGGTTTTCACACTTGCACGTGGATCAGACCTTCATAAAAGATGGAGTGAACGTGTCCGTGTCCTGTGGATGATCAAAGCGACTCTGAAGACGCCTCGTTTTGGACTTCAGGGTTTTAAAACCTCGTCTTTGGATCAATACTAAAAGAAAACAAAAAGCAAAACAAGAACATGTCTTTACAAATTTACCATAATAATATTTGGACTTAATCGTGCCACGTTGCACTTTTCTGAGATATTACATAGATATATCATGATTTTTTTTATAAATTAAATAATAATAATAATAATAATAATAATAACAACACAAACTGATCAAAACAGCTGATTTAATGTTAAAATTCTGTACTGAATCTTTTTGTATATTCCCCTCTTCCTTTTCAGGGTTAAATCATTTATTTTGTAGACATTAAAAGTAATAAAAGTATCACAGAACCTTTTTTTTTTCTTTTTTTTTTTTAAACAGTTTTCTTAAATGCAACATTGCTGGAAGTTTCTTCTGAAAAAAAAAATCTGTACTGTATATTGTTATGCATAAAATGTATCATAAAAATGCCTTATCGTGATACATTTTTGTCATAACAGCCATGCAAAAATCTTTTTTAAAAATGTATTAGATCAACACGGTGAGCTAATCCAATCCTTTATATGTGATTTTACTTTTATCTGCAACACATCAGCTATGGTGTGATGTTCTTCCTCCTTCAAACGAGACAATTTCAGTTCAAAATACCAAAACTGCTGTCACGTGCATTGTACCCAGACGTCTTGGCATGTATATCCAAACTGGCTGATGTTTTTATCTTCATGCAGTTATTCTGCACAGCTTCTTTCACTTTTCCTGTATATTGGTTTCGATGGAAGAAAAAAAAAAATTCCATAAATAAGTTCACAGTCCAATCATGTGATCGTTTCACTCTGCGTGATGGACATTCAGGGAGTCATTAAGCATTGATTCCTAACTGTCTGGATGAGAGAGAGCTTCATTATGGAGGCGGAGAAGCGAATCCGGTCCCAGTATCACTCTGATGAGAAACAAAATGGAAGGGTTTTGCTGTGAGTGTTGGAGTGAGAGTAAATTACCTGGCCAGACGTTTAGATCAGCGCACACGGCCTGAAGGGCGGAAGGGCTCTGTCTGCAAAAAAACGGTGACGCTGCTCCCATCTTGGCGACAGAAAAACCTGGACGGGAGAAAAACAGGAAACACCACACCACACATTTTTCAATGTTCTCACCAAGACATTTAAAGAAACATCCAGAATTCTGAAATGTTTACATTACGTTCACACCCACGTGCGACACTTTATTTATAACTTTATTACAAAAATAAACAGTATGGACTGTACCGTGAAAATGTACTATAGTTTTTAAAATAAAATAAATATATAAATATTAATATATATTAACTATTAATAAATATTAAAGCAAATAAAAGATACACATCCAAACTGAACCAAAAAGTAACACTCCAAATAACAAATAAAAATATAGACATCTAAAATGAATCAAAAAACACTCCAAATAACACAACAAAATTTGTCAGTGATAATTTTTATTTCTCTTCTAGAGGCCGCTCTCGTACTGTATAATGACAGCGGACCCTTCTCAGTCGCTCCCGCAACGGACACAACCGGGAAAAACTATCGGTGTGGATTTTAGCCGAAAGCCAATAGTTCCAGCAATCGGTTATCAGTGCCGGATAATCGGAAAAAAAACGATCAATCGGTCAACCTCTACTAGGAATAAAAATAAAGCTTGGAAGGAAGTAGCAAAGATCATTGGTGCCTCTAGTGCATTTAAAAGCTTTATATACTGTAGCTACTACCGTTTATTATTGAAACTAAAAAAATAAATAAATAAATAAAAAAATAACCCTAGAAAGCAACAACACTTACACGCCCACAACAGGCAACCTGTCTTATTAATTTAGGAATCTGAATCTCTCTCACCATATTTGTTGTGAAAGAAGGAGTCGGTGGACAAGTAGGACGTCCTCCAGGGGTGCGTTTCAGCTCTAGGGGGTTCCGACGACACGTCCTGAGTCACGCACGGCAACAGTCTGTTCACAAGTTCGTCCAGCTGTCCTGCTCCCAGATCTGCCAATCCCACATCTCTGAGGCTCCATGACGGCTGCGCAACACAAACACGGGATAAAGTTCATCAGATATCATTAGATCGGCGTATATAAAAGTTCTCTAACTAACAAATTTCACTCGAAACGCTCAGCGATCATCTATCTCAAAACCATGACATCACTAGAGCTGGGCAATGAAACAATGTAATACTGAAATTGTGTCACACTTTTTTATTTTTTTTTATTTAATAGTTTTTTTTATAAATACAACCCAATTGGAAACTGATTTGATGTGTTAAATGCTGTACTGAATTTTTAAATCGTAAAATATTCTTTATAGGATTTTTTAAAAGTAAATTTTCCTCCTTGTCAGTGTTACATATGTTTTTTCGTATACATTAAAAATTTTTTTTAAACATATCGTTTAAACGCTGCTCTCATTCATTTATCCTCAGTAGGCGTTTTATCCTGATCAGGGTCCCGGGAAAACTGGGTGTGAGGTCAGAACACAGACCTCGGACACCGTCACACACTCGTTCACACCTCTGGGGCAATTTAGAGTCACCAATCCACCTACTGGACTGTTTTTGGGAGACAGGAGGAAACCAGAGAACCTGGAGGAAACCTACACAGACAGTAACACGAGCTCAGGATCAAACCCACGACCCTGGAGCTGTGAGGCAGCGGCGCTACATCGAAATCTGATGATATAATTGGTTTGGATGTCAAACAGGTGGAACAGGTAGATTGTTAGAGCAGGTAAATCAATCCTGGCCCGTGTACCTGTCCGGTGTTTCGATGGGAATAGGATAGATGTACCTCTGTGATGTGTAGCTCTTGCTCCGTTCTCCTCTCTCGGCGCTGAGGTTTGACCACTGAACCTTTTAAAGAGTGAAGGGCGTTGATCAGGTGACTCAGTGGAACTGTGACCTGAGAATGGATCATAATATTTAGCTTCATTCAGGTGTTTCATTTCACGCATGCGCAGTGAATCAGTTACGCTTCTGATGCAACACGATACATTATAAAAGTGTATTATTTAAAGAATATTCGCTTTGTTTACAAATTAATATTTGGGAAATTTATAAAATATATTATAATGTCTTCTAATAATTATAATTATAATGTTTCTCAGTCAGTTCCGTTACTCTAGGCCTAAAACTAGGTGGCCCGATCCCAAATAGCCCCCTAAATCCTATATAGGCGCACTACATATATTAGAAAATAACGACTTCCGCACTCTACTTAGTGCACTACTTATACAACAAGTGGACATTTTGGGATTAAACCAGCATTTAGGTGCGAGCTAGTAATGTCGAACGTTTCTAAGCTAAAATGCTAACCAGTTATCAAGCTCTAAGTAGCAAGCTAGTGTTTATAAATCAGCTAATGCTCCGATTTACAAGCTGATTTACAAAATGAGAACCGCTGACATGTAAAATGTTAGCATTATTTGGTGTTAGCGTTAGCTTGCTTAACTGCAAACATGTGAAGCTAACGTAAGATAAACGGAGTTACTGGCTAAACAGAGTTAGCGAGCACAATTCTGCAGTTACCTGCGGCTGTACGGTAGACGAGAAAGAAAACATTTCCGATAAAGCAACCACAAATTCTAAGTGACACGACACATATAACTAGATTTGAGTTGAATCAATCTTAATTTAAATGAAACGTCCTCCAAAACCGGCGTCCTCTAGGCTAATCCTAACAGCGAGCTTCTCTCAGTAGCTTCCGCTAGTGCTAACGCGGCATTAGCGCCCCCGTGTGGACGCTATGATATAACACGCCTGTGTAATGCAATGATAAAATGAAAACCGTAAAAAACTAAAAAAAATATATATATATGGACGTTATATTTTGAGTTCATCTCATTAAATTGTGTTTTTCAAGTGCAATAGTTTTGTCATTAATATAAAACATTACAATAAACCTTTTCTGTGACACATTTCTATGTAAATAGTTTGAGCTCATTTCTTTAAAAGCTTTTTGAAGTGTAACAAATTTTGCTATTAAATTAGACAGAAACTAAAAGTCAGACATAACATCTCAAATAATGTCAACAATAATTAATGGCTTGTAACTCACCCTGAGCAGCCTACAATGCATGTCTTTGGACTGGGGGAGGAAACCGGAGTACCCGGAGGAAACCCCCGAAGCACGGGGACAACATGCAAACTCCACACACACGGGTCGGAGGCGTTATTATTTTTACTATTATTGTAATTATTAGTGTGTGTGTGTGTGTGTGTGTGTGTGTGTGTGTGTGTGTGTGTGTGTGTGTGTGTGTGTGACGTCACAGGGGGGCGGGCGGAGGGAGACAGGCTGCAGGCCGCTGGCTGTAATGGCGACTCTGTGTGTCTGATTCGAGTCTCGGCTCTCTGCATCCGCGCGGTTCCTCACAGAGCATCGGGTTTTCTCTTTAGTCGGCGACCTTCAGAGGGATTTAAAGGGAAACAATAACACAGGCTGGAAGTAAGTAAACCTTAATGAGCGGTGAAAAAAGCCTGGAGATTGTGGAATAAAGCGGTGTGTCGGACAAAAGGCTGTGCGCTCAGAGCTGCTGTTTACAGAAATGTGGGATTTTACAGGAGGAGGAGACCTGCTGCTGCTCCTAGCTTTCAGTTCACACTTGCTTTCCTTTGCATCTTATTTTATTTTATCTTCTTTCGTTTTTATTACATCTCAGAAAACATAAGCTCTCGTAGAAAGGTAGTAAACATTCCTTGTTTTGGAAGTGAAGACAAACATCAGCACTAAACTAAACTGACCCCCGGTTTGGCTTGTAGGGGGTTTTTTTTCTTTTTTCTTTTTTCCTCATTCTTTCTTTTTTGTTTTTTAAAACAGAGAAGAAACAGAAACTCGGATCCATCTGTTGAGCTCCGAGTCGAGCTCATCTTTTACTTGTTTATTTGTTTACACAGTAGATTTATTTCATGTTTACATGTCGTACTCGTGTCTATTTATTTGCGCTGCAGCATTCAGCTGTGCTCAAGCTAACACACAACTTAAGTTTTTAAAAGGTTAGATAACTAGTTAGTTAGTCAAAAAGATGGGTCTGAAGTGTACGTGAACACACCTTTATTAAAATGTAGACCTTAAACTTCACATAAGATTATGAATATTAATAAATGCTAATAAAAAAAGACATTCTGCGTGTTTATGAGTAGGCCATGGAGTAGGTAAAGTGGTTAGTTGGTTGGTTAGTTAGTTAGCAAGCAATAAACTAGCACTCAAGACACTTTTGTTGTGAATGTGTTATTTAGAGTTGTGTCTGTTTAATGCTAATCATGCTATGTAGGTAATAAGTTAACTAATGATACGTGCTGAGTTAGCTAGCTAGCTAATAAGCTATAAAGATAACGGTTACAGAGCTAGCGATAGAGTAAGACTCGGTCACTGTAATGCACTTAGCTTGCTTTGCTAACAAAAAACAATTGTTTTCGAAGCTAGTGAAGAAAGTGTGTGTTGTATTTTTTTTTCTTCCCATTATTATTATTATTATTATTATTTTGTTGTCTTTTTTTATTTGGAGTTATTCGTTAAATGAGCAGCGGCCGGAATAACCGAGTCATGATGGAAGGAGTGGGCGCTCGAGTGATCCGCGGCCCGGACTGGAAGTGGGGGAAGCAGGACGGCGGTGAGGGCCATGTGGGCACCGTGAGGAGCTTCGAGAGCCCCGAGGAGGTGGTCGTGGTGTGGGATAACGGCACCGCGGCGAACTACCGCTGCTCCGGGGCCTACGACGTGCGGATACTGGACAGCGCGCCTACAGGTAACAAACACCGGCTCACCTGCCTTCCTCCCAGCGTTCCAGGGGAAAGTAGTACGCGCAAAAAGTCGCTCGATGACGCCACAGGCTAATTTGCATACTAATCTATTCATGACAAACGTTATCCGCGGCTAAGCGAAAAGTAGCACGCGAGAAATACCCGGCTTTCAGCGAGATTTTGCTGTGTGCAACCGACGGACACTACGCGAGTCAAAAATCCCATAATGCAACAGGACTGGTGTTGACGAGCTCAGAAAAAAAAAAAAATGGCGGAAGACAGCATGTCAGCACTTTTTAAATATTAACAATACCCGAATGCATTGTTAACTTGTTGAAGGTTTAAGCAAGAAAACAGTTGTCACAGCGTTTGAAACCTTTTTTGTGATCTCCATCATGCCTTAGCCGGCCAAGCTAACGGCAACGAATTTACCTCAGCCTGTTAACCCCGCCCACATTAAACTGCTAATTCGGTTCACTTTCCCGACGTGCGTTTTGCAGTTTTGCACTTTAATCTGGTCGTCCCTTTAATATGTTTGTGTTTATGATGACACCGAAGGTCACATGACAATGCCAACATGGCGGATGTGGTATGTCCGGGATTGTATTCATACTACACACACATACCGATTAGTATGTACTGTTTAAATGGCCGTGCAGTAGGTACTGTCATAGTACGCGATTTCGGACGCAACCCGTCTTTCTCCTGAACACGGAAGTCTTGCCTGACTCATAACGCAAGCCTGTTTCATATTTCCGGTCTCCGCTGTTTATAGTCAAATTGGCGTATGTTCATGTCTGATCATGTGACGTTAAACTTGTGAAAATGGCTTTAAAAAAAAAAGCATATGGCTCCATGGTGTGACACTTTACAGTATTTCATTGACCATCTTTTGACATTACGTCACCCATCAAAGTTTAATGACTGGGTAGATGATGTAAAGCCGTGGCCTGAGGTTAGCTACGTTGATGTAATTGACTACTTCGTTTTCTCTGAAGTCGTTGACAGTGAGGAACTCCGAAATTACAAAAGCACAGAAGCATTTAATCACCTGCACAGCAATAAAACAGGCCAGGTTTTATACAGGAAACGACTCTGTTTTTTTTTTAAAGCAGATGTAGAGCCTGGTCAAAAAGTTAAACACGCAGCTTCGGTGACTAGCTGTCGCTGCTTGGTAACAGGTGGGCGTTCATATACTAGATACAGCTCATGATTGGGGTGAAGTTAGGAGGGCTTTTTGTCCACAAGATGGTGAGCACACACAAACCTTCTTTGGGGGGTATTTTGACTTCGACGCTGCAAGCCATGCTCGTTTCTTCTCGTCATTTTCCAGGAATTTCTAAAGTTTATTGCTGTTGTTGTGGCAGCCAATGACAGCACAGCTTGACCCTGGGCTCATTTTTATTCTTACTAACACTCAAAACGTTTGTTTAATTAATTCTGTTGCTCTCTTTAGACAGTTGTAATAAGGGTTCCTATAGAGACCGGAACAGAAGTTAGAATCCATCATGGCGGCGCTCATTGGTTTCTCTGGAAAAAGACTGATACCACAACACGGTTGAATGCTGGAAGCTGATTGGGCAATAGGTGTACATTATTTTCGAAAGTAGTTCCGGCTGTATCATGATATTAATGCGCTCTTTCTAATACATTATTGTTTCTATAGTAACGGCTCATAGGCATGTGCTGCGTCCAAATTCGCCTACTATCCGTCCTAAATAGTATCCGAGATTAGAATTAGTGTGTCCCAAATCGTAGTATGTTGAAAGAAGTATCCCAAAGGTAACTGGAGTGTGTTATTCTGCTTATACCACAGCGATTTATGGTTAATTTAATGATGTGGAAGGTCAGAGAGACAAGTTAGTTCCAGTTCTCAATTATGTTATAGCTGTGATAAACAGTCATTCCCTCACCAGTGTCTCTCTCTCTCTCTCTCTCTCTCTCTCTCTCTCTCTCTCTCTCTCTCTCAAAAAAAAAAAAAAAAAAATGCAACCTCTACAACCGAGACTCCTTCCTTAAATGTTAAATAAATGTCTCCTAAAAACACCACCATACGAGATGAGAACTGTATGGAGTTCAGGACAGTCGCTAGCGTGTGCCCAGATAGTCTCTAGATTGGCTCACCTGCCTTCTGACGCTCTCGTGCACTAGCTCGTAGTGCATTGTAGAACCTTGGCTCTCAAAATGGGGTCTGGGTCCCATCCCAACTACATGTCACTCTAAAACCCACAAAAAAGACCTGAAGCTAGCCATCGGAAGCTTCAAAAAGGAGACAAAAATGTCCTCGTTTTCTCAGACTTTGCATTCACGGTGATGGACGTGCATTTCCATTCGTAATTTCCAGTATACGGTAATTCTTAGACCAGAAATGGCTGTGCACATTATATATACACACACTGTCTGCACTTACACGTTCCCTTTGTTTGCCGTTGCCTACAGTATGTTTGCAGATATTGATGAGGTTTCCTGTTTTCAAGCTGTGTTTGAATTAACTCCGGAGTGGGAAGTCTGAACCAGGAGCTACAAAGTTTGCGGAAAAACATGGACACCTCAACGGAAGCGTGTGTTTTGTTAGCAACAGGCTATCCAGCTAACGTTAGTGATGAGTTTACTTTCTCAAAGCTTACAGCAAACCGATGTTTGAGAGAAAGTGAATGATACTACAATCTCGTTTGAAGTAGTGGAGCGATATTGGTGCGAGCGGCCATGTGGGCACGATAGTATATAAGGACACCTTGCCGACTTTCCAAGTAGGAACTCCGTATTGACGGAGCAGTTTGTTTTGTTTTTTTCCTCAGTCGGAGTTACGAGCTTTAGCCGAACGAAGATTAAACTAGCTGAATAAAAAAAGGCGCCCACAGACTTGCTTTTTCCACCCACGACCACAAAGTGTGTCATTTTCTAATTTTGTGTTTTTACATTGCTGGAAACCCACCGTTATGATGAATAATGTCGACTGGGAATTCAGGAATTAAAACAAAACTCTGGCTCCAATAAATTGGCAAAAACATTATTGTAATATCAGAATTATATATACATGTTTAAGAACTCCTCTTCTACCAGAACACCGGTACGTCAACACTCCAGGTTTCCTATACATAAGAAATAAATGCAGTTCAGTTTTATGTATATTATGTATTTATGGACATTGTCACAAAGCAGCTTTACAGAAATCCGGATATAGAAATAGATCCATATTTATCCCTAATGGGCAACCCAGAGGCGACAGTGGTGACGGGAAAAACTCCCAGAGACGCCATGAGGAAAAAACCTTGAGAGGAACCAGACTCTTCGAAGTGACACCTAATATCTGTGTTTTTTTCTCAGTAGAATAAAACACTGGTGTGTTGGGCATGTGGTGTTTTAGCAAAAAATAATCGACAGTGTGTGAGACACGGAAATGTAGTTACCGTTACGACCTCAAAGTTGATCATTTCTCCATAACCACATGTCCTGAAGTGTTTAATTTCTCTTACACCATAGCACTTACAATCTGTTATTTAATCAAAGAACGACACACTGTACTTTTTATCCATTTATATTTATACATTTATATGTGTTGGAACGTCCATGAAACGAGTTAGTTCCTGTTATCAGTTTCGTTATAACAGATGTAAACAGTCTCTCCCTCAGGGGTTCTCTAGGTTATTGGAGGGCTTAGGTGCCGTCTTGATTTCCGGGGAGGTGGTGGTGGTGGTTGCGGGGTTTGAAATTATATAATAATTTCGTAATGGTTTTCGACCGTTATTTTGATATTGATATTTGAGAAAGAAAGCTGGCAACACTTATTGTACTTATAGTCAAAAGTCTATTCATTTCAACAAACAGCATGTTTGAGGTTTAATGATATAAATATATGTGGATAACCTCAAATTGTACACACAGGAAGAATAAACATGTTGAAATACATGAAATACAGCTCCTGTTTTACATAATAATCCGTGTCAGACCGTGTTTTCAAAAAGGCCCCGAGCTTCTTTTGGTGACCCTCGAAAAAGTCCTTTCTTTTGAGACGCCCTCAATGCATTTAGTACAGTTTTTTTTTTTTTTTTTTTTTTTTTTAAACTATGACAAAACGCTTTGCACAGCAGTTTCCATCAGAAAAAGACATTGCGTGTGAACACAGCCTGACTTTCGTTACTAACGTTAGTCCATTCGAGGTATCTTTATGTAACGTCAACAAACTAGCTTCTCTGGCTAACGTAACTTAATTCAGTACATGAATATCTATGCAAGTTAGCTAGGTTTAGTTGTAAAATAGGCCACATCAGTTATATCTTTTCTCTATTTCCTATCGCTATTGTTAACATCCACAAGAATTGCTCCCTAAAAAAAAAAAACATTTTATACTTAATTTATTCTTCGTAGAGACTTATCTTATCGATGGCTTGCAACTTGCTTATCCGAGTCGATGGCTGTAACTGCCGTCCCAGGGTGACGGTACAGAGAAATATCCAATCGGCTGTTTAATTAGCTTGGCGATGAGCATCTGTCACACACCAATCACACAAACGTTTCTCCAAACACTGATTGTTGATTGGCAGGTCGTTCCTGTTGCCAGCTTATCATTCTGTTTGAGATCAAGCCACCTCTCCGGTTTGTCTCCTTTTTTTTTTTTTTTTTTTTTTTTTTTTTTTTGTGCGTCAGCACATATCACTCACCCCGTTGTTTTTAGATTCGTTCTGATATCTCGCCTAAATGCCCTTTTGTGTTCGTTAAGGCTTAAGGCGCTCCGCAAGAACACTTAGGTCTCGCTGCACTTAAGTCTTTCCATGGTAGGGAGAACCCTGTCCCTCCTCATCTTCTCTTACTTCTCTCTCTTGAACCTAAAAAAAAAAAACACAGGTTGTTTTGTTCCCGAGAAACCACGAGATGTAAACTGCTATGTCCTACAAAGCTCTGACCCTGGAGACTCCTTCCATAAATACGGCAAAGGTGGCCTCTGACCTCGTGCCTCTGTCTCGTAGGTATCAAGCATGACGGCACCATGTGCGACACCTGCAGGCAGCAGCCCATCATCGGCATCCGCTGGAAATGCGCCGAGTGCACGAACTACGACCTGTGCACCACCTGTTACCATGGAGACAAACACCACCTAAGACACAGGTTCTACCGCATCACCACACCAGGCAGCGAGAGGTGAGCAGCTCCGTGTTCCTGTTAATCAGGTACAGTAACTAGAATCAAAAACACAGGGGTTGTCAAATAAGTGCGACAACATATACAACATACACAACATACGTGTTACTGCATATCGTAAACCACATGAACCGGAACTTTAGTGCCAATGAAGATAAGTGTTAGTGGTAAGGAATTAATTATTATTGGGCTTTGTTCATGCCGTGTGCATGACTAGATGTAAATGAATTATGGGATTTTGTTGCCAGGTGACTGACAAAAATATACCACAATATACATGTTCGCTCACAAATTGCCGGCAAAAGAAATTACTGGATGACAACCCGGACGTTCTACTCGGAGCTGTTCACGTCCTCGGATTTATGCGACATTAGATGGTTATCTAACTCTGTGCTAGCTACATTAAACTCCATTGTATGTCTCTTAGATTAATCTTGCATTATTAAGACATTCATGATAGTCAATTATACAAATTATTACTGAGAAATATTACGAGATAACTACTTAACTACATTTCACTGCCGAAGCCGCCGAGTGTTTCCGCATGACGTTGCGGTGGTCAGGTGGTACAAGTCTGAGCTCTCAGAAAATTCTGGAAAGTTGTAATTACAAGTTCTACAAGGACTTAGTCTTTACTTTAACTAACTCTACTGTGTTGTGTTTTATTTCTCCACCTTAAGATGAGCAGTGTGTACTTTAACCCTAACACCAGGGCTGAATAAAGTCTCCTGTCTCCATATGGTGAGGTGATTAACGTTGAAAAGGCCAGCAGTTGGTTAGATCTCACTCTTGCCTGCATTCGGTAACAGCCCTCATCGTGAGACAGGAAACAATGGGTTTGTCTAACAGCTGCTCCGTGTAAGTGCAGTTCTCTCGGGAGCGTCGCTCTGTGTTACCCCGGGATATTTTCCTCTCTGTAAAGGAATTGCTGGCGTTTTTCCTTTTGCCTGCCAGCTGCCTCTAGCAGTCTGTATAACAATAAAGCTGACGGTTATGTATGAGTTTTGGACAAGATCAGAGGCTTAACAGGGATAAATATTCTCCTTAGAAGATCTTAAATGTGGCTGCAGAGGAGCTCAGGTTAATGTTGGTAGTAGGATGTTATCGTTATATTTGATAAAAAGAGATGCAGAAAAAAGGTTTTTCTCCTTCCAAAAAAAAATGGCATTTTTCCACTTTTTTTAAACTATTGCAGTATTAACCATGACATTCGGGTGAGTCTTGTTCAAAACTACGTGGCCCTTATCTCATTTAAAATGATGAATCTTAAAGGATAAATCTTTACCGAGTGAATATTATGGATTTACCGTATGCATTATAATTTTAACAGCACTGCATTTCTAGCGAAATTTTAACATCCAGTCTGGTGTAATCTAATCAAGTGTGTCCTTTTTTGTGTCTAGGGTCCTTTTAGAATCTCGGCGCAAATCGAAGAAGATCACGGCACGAGGAATCTTCACCGGAGGACGTGTGGTGCGGGGAGTAGACTGGCAGTGGGAGGACCAGGATGGGGGAAACGGCAGGAGAGGAAAGGTATTAACGTTAAAAAAACAACTGTTGTGGATATGGGTGTAACTGATCGTAGTTGATCCGTGATCCGTACGGACTCCGCCCCACGGTTCGGTACGCATGTGACTGACGGATTAATTACAAAGTTTAACCATCATAGGGTGAAAGACAGTTTTACTGCTGATGTTACTTTTTAAAGAAGAAATCATTCCAGCTGATGCGCTGCACTGGCTGAGCTGCATTACTTTACACATTACAACGTTTACACACCTTTTTACTGAGTGATTAATAAATGAGGCCCATACACAACTTTACACACTGCAACTATATACAGAACAATTTTATATGCTACAACGTTTACACACCATTTTACTGTGTGATTAATAAATGAGGCCACACGCAACTTTACACACTGTAACTGTATACAGAACAATTTTATATGCTACAGCTTTACACACCACAACTTTAACCACCATTTTACTGTGTGATTAATAAATGAGGCCCACACACAACTTTACACACCACAACTTTACACACCACAACTTTAACCACCATTTTACTGTGTGATTAATAAATGAGGCCCACACACAACTTTACACACCACAACTTTAACCACCATTTTACTGTGTGATTAATAAAGGAGGCCCACACACAACTTTACACACCACAACTTTACACACCATTTTACTGTGTGATTAATAAATGAGGCCCACACACAACTTTACACACCACAACTTTACACACCACAACTTTAACCACCATTTTCTGTGTGATTAATAAAGGAGGCCCACACACAACTTTACACACCACAACTTTACACACCACAACTTTAACCACCATTTTACTCTGTGATTAATAAATGAGCCCACACACAACTTTACACACTGTAACTGTATACAGAACAATTTTATATGCTACAACTTTATACAAAACAACTTTACACACCATTTTGCTGTGTGATTAATAAATGAGGTCCACACACAACTTTATACAGAACAGCTTTTACATACCACAACTTTACACACAACATTATTAAGCAGTTAATAAATGAGACCCACACACAGCAAATTTGCACACGACATTGCAAATTGATTGAAAAATAAGGCAGACACAGCACAACTTTACACACAACTTTACTAAGTGCTTGATAAATGAGGCATACACATCACAACAAATTTTACACA
This sequence comes from Cranoglanis bouderius, assembly GCA_023630585.1. Taxonomy (NCBI): domain Eukaryota; kingdom Metazoa; phylum Chordata; class Actinopteri; order Siluriformes; family Cranoglanididae; genus Cranoglanis; species Cranoglanis bouderius. Next base: position 25,283,215 of record CM042536.1, read on the forward strand.
CCACTGTTGAGCTCTGAAAATGAGATTTAAGATACTCTATGTGGACCACCAACAACGAGGCTTCTCGATTTGCCTGCACATTATTTCAGAAAGTTCAATCTCTGGTGTTCTAGCCCACATGTGTAGTATTTTGGGGGCGTGGCTTTGGAGAGAACACGGAAATGAAGATGACTTCCTGAAATATTATGAAGCAAGCATTTCAGAAGGAGAGCTATGCAGCTCCATTAGCATCAGAGCAGCTCGTTTATTTCCATATGGTTTGTTTGATTGAAATGTTCTGTGCTGTATTATCATTATTATTATTATCATTATTATTATTATTATTAATAATTACAGTACCTTTGACCTTAGCAGTATAAACAGGTGTAATAGTGTTGTCGAGTCACTCAGTAGTGCGTGTCGATGTACGTGTAATTAAAGCCCAGCAGCAGATTTCCAGTGCAGCGTGCCGTATGAAATGCTGACTCACCGTTTGCTGTCACGTTCACTGCAGCAAATTAATGCACGACACCAAAAGTGGCCCAGGACCTGAGCGTTTTATAGTAAACAAACATCGTCAGTGACAGGTTTCCATTAATTCACTCGTTTCCTGCTGCCAGGCCAAATGATCGCTTAACGATGATGCTTTTATAAGTCAGGATGTAATGACACTGTCTGCTGTAATGACGCTCATGAGTCACTCATAAAGACGAAACCTGGGCGGTTTCATCTGATGGCATCTCTCATCAGCACCATCCCAGTCTTAAAAAAATCTTATTAACTTTAGGGAGAGAGAGAAAAAAAAGAGAGGCTGATGAGGGAACAAGTCTTTATAGGTCATTAGTTATTAGTTAATTAGTTATTAGTTAAAGAGTTCATCTTTTTTTTAGGTAAGATTAGTGTTAATTTTTGAGAAGAAGGGGAAAAAAAGTCTCTAATGGGTAGGTGGGGTTGACATTTGCCCATGTTCATGAAGCCGTGCCCCCCAGGATCTTAGGTGCTAGAGTATAGTGTCTATTAAATGACTGACAGGAGGCGCATCCAAACACAAACAAGAATTCCAGACTGGAATCCAGTTCTCCAATCAGGTTTTCCCACCAATTTAATAAACTTGCTAAGGCCAAGGCTTAAAGTCCCCATGAAGTGCCTTGCAGCGTTATACGATGTGTTGATGTAATTTCCACTGAAACAGGAAGTCAGGGCGAGACACATCGAGTGGCTTCTCCCTCTTTTAAAATAGCCAATAGCGTTTAGCTTACCTCACAGCCCGGGCTAAGCCGTACTTGACAATTAGTAGCCTGGATATTTTCAGTGTCGGGGGCGGGACACCAGATTCTAGAGAGCATTTGATTGGACAGAAAATCTGATGAGAAGCTGAAGTGCAGAATGATGTCATCAGAATTGTTGATCCATATTGGTGGCAGAGAGAGAGTGTAAATTTTGAATGCGTATATCTTCTAAATGCGAATTTTGTCGTTGTTTTGGAGCGCGCTAGCTTAAGCATAACCTTAAGGCGAACATATTCATACTAAATGCCACAAAACGTAAATTTTTATTTCATGCGGACTTTAATCCATCTGGGTTTTTTTTTTTGTTGTTTGTTTTTAATGATGTTATACATATCTTCCAGGTTATTCGGAAAAGTAAAGAATAAAAAAAAATTGACTACTGCACCTTTAAGTATAAGCATAAATGGATTAAATGTGTGATATCATTCTTTAATTTGTACATTTTAATCATTGGCGAATTGCTGTGGAATAAGAACAACAAAACACCTCGAGACGTGCTGTTGTAGGAAAATAATCGCATTCGAGCGGTAACAGTAACTCTGCCTTGTCACACCAACTCCTCGTCGATTATTTTCCCATAACAGCACGCGCCCAAGTTTGTTCCTTACTTAAAACGTCAATAGCGTTGTTGAAGGTCAACACCCAGCATGTAGCAATAAAGGAAGGCAGGGGTGCTGATACTTTATTCTTGGTGGCCATGTAGAAAATGTTGTGTACACACACGCGTACGTTTGACGCCATTTCATCTTTTCCATCTGTCCCTAAGGTGACGGAGATCCAGGACTGGAGTGCAGCGAGTCCTCACAGCGCTGCCTACGTCCTCTGGGACAACGGGGCCAAGAACCTTTACCGAGTCGGCTTCGAGGGCATGGTGAGTCTCACACACGCGTCTCACAAAGCGACAGCTGTTCTCGGGTAGAGGCTCATTGAGAGAAGCTCAGCAGCTGGCATGTGTGCGGCCGCTTTTGTTCAGGCAGCTGGAAGCTCCATCTACATGATAAAGGAAATCTGCTGCGTCTTTTTGTTTTCCGGGGGAACGACCGAGTGGGCTCGGGGGTCAAAGGAAAAGAGGGGAGGGGACGGCCGTCTGGAGAAAGCGTGCCGCTTTTGTTTAACCCGCTTTTCCGCCTCCTTATTGGCCGAGAGTCGTTGTGTTGGGTTTGAATTTGAACCTATAGGACGGCTGCACGAGGAACAGCTCTGGGCTCTGTTATTAAAATCATCGTGTTTGGGTCATTTGCTAAAAAAAGTATATAATAATAGAGAATATGCTTCAGTCCGGTGTTAGCTCAGACAATTGTTTATCATATCTTCTTACTTCTAATGATTTGCATTATTCTGAATTTGGCAGCTTTTTATTTTTCAGTTCCTTTTTGAGTTTTCTGATTTACTTCCAGATAAAACAAAAAATAACTAGTGGCAGGAAGTATGAGAATAAAAACTTCTGCTCGGGAGCTTGTGCACTTCTGCTTTTGTGGACGGATACGCTAAAGATTTTCACTTCCCACAAACAAATCAATATTTGCATTTAAACATTTCCATTTCCAAAAAAAACAAATCAAATTCCAAACTTTCCCATTTGTTACAGGATTGGATCAAATTTATTTGTTTATTTCTCTCTCAGTATTGTTTTTCTTTTTTTCCTCCACCATTTCCTCCTCCTGTAAAAGTCCACTAAAAAAAAAAAAAAATCTATACAGTTATTACAGTTAATAAATAATTTAATGAGGTAAACATCCAAACACACACACACACACACACACACACACTTCTTTTGTTCCTCATAAAAGCTTGTGCTTGTTTATTATACTTTTTCCACTGACCTGCTTAAACCCATGGGTTCTTCCTGCTAGTCAATTATAAGTTAGTTATGTTGTTTCTGATATCATGACACCCGGTTATCTATAAAAATGAACAAAAGGACGTCACTGGGCTAAAAACTGAGTTATACTGCATTCGAGAAAAGGTCGTAACTCTGAATTTCCGACCTCTGATTAGGACAAATCAAAGAATAAGCCTCTCATCATTATTCCTACTCGTAAACTCAGGACGGTCTCCTCGTCCCCCGAGTTCAGCAAGTGATGTCAAATAATTAAAATGGCTGCCCCCAGCATCGGTGGTAAACAAAGTAGCACTTCTTTAGTTTTAAGAGAGTTATACTGTGTATACCAGTATTTGTGTTATACAGACATACCATAACAGGTAAATATACATCACTCGTCAGTTAGCCGGCTACCTTGTTGCTAACAAAAGACGAACATAGAGGGGGTTATTATCATTTGTAAAATATTTCTAGTTTTCAGTTTTATCTCATTTTGTATTTTGGTTTTCAATTTCAGTTTCGACAGTTTTCCTTAACGATAATAACCTCGATGGAGGCGTCCATGTTTTTGACCACTTTGACGGCTGTGGGACTAAGGTGGTAGAGTGGGTTGTCCACTGATCATAGGGTTGGCGGTTCGATTCCCGGCCCATGTGACTCCATGTGCCGAATTGTCCTTGGGCAAGACACTGAACCTCCAAGTTGCTCCCGATGGCAGGCTCGCGCCTTGCATGGTAGCTCTGCTACAATTGGTGTGCGTGTGAATGGGTGAATGAGACACAGTGTAAAGCGCTTTGTCAAACTGCAAAGGTTTAAGGCGCTATGTAAGTGCAGACCACTTTGTAGCGCAAACGTACGAGAGTCGAAAATGACGTAGTGCAGAGGTATGTCAAATGCAGCAACGAACTGGAGGCGTGGCCTAAGGTTTGTACGTGGACTATAGTACTTGTCAAGTGATTCAAAAGATAATATAGTAATACAGATCATTCCTACAGAACAAACTTTTGGGGGAAAATTTGTATATATTTTTAAAAATCAGTTGGGAGCAATACCGTAAATCTCAGATGGTGTATCACTGATTGACTGATCTCAGTCTCTCAACCAGCTCCTTAGTTCAGTAGTCAGGGCACTGATCAGGTAGTCGGCCATTTTGAGGGCAGAATCCTTCCAGTGCACTGGAACGTTTGCTCCCTAATAAAAATCCCACAATGCAGCGCAAAAATCAGGGTGCATTAATGCTCACTATGTTCCCTTACTGGAAATGACATCATGTTTTCTGAAGCCTCCCAGCTCGAAACACAATGGCGGACGAACTCTCAGTCAACTCCGTCTACAAATGTAAGTAGCTTGTTCTCGTTGTTGTGGCTATCAAATGATTTCATACGTTAGCGATTTTTAACTTTATTCGACGTTCTGTATACGGTTTGTTTGACTTTAAAGTGTTTAATGATTTTTCTAAAAATCCACTAGCTAGCCTACGATCCTGCTCGAAGTACCATGACAGAAATGCGTGTGATTTAAGCTAATAAATTTATATGACATATAATGTCAGAGAGATAATCGGTCCTGCCTGTTGTTGATAAATGCCAGTGGTGATGTTTTACAGTGCGAGTACGTAGTCATCATGTCGCCTGAAATTGAGTCATCAGTGTCCCAGTGTGTAGTGAGCCAGGGTCCTGTACACCATATACTGATTCACCACCTAGGGAGCTGATTGAGACGCACCCAAACAGTGGCCAAATAGCATTTTGGCTCATCCTGCAATACATGGGGATGAAGTTATGTTTTTGGTGACGCACATTTTAACTTGTGGTTAATCTTTCTACTTCTCGTTTATTTATAATCATTTTTTGGTGAAGTTCATTTCTGTTTTTTTTTTGTTTTTGTTTTTTCCTCTCACCTCGCAGTCGGATCTGAAATGTGTGCAAGACGCCAAAGGAGGAACTTTCTACAGAGACCACTGTCCAGTCTTGGGTGAGTATTACTACCATGTTCTCGTGCGTGTGTCCAAGGGCTGGGCGATGCGATACAACACAATATCATACGAGGTCATGATTCATTTTGTCACAGTGTGCTTTTCTGAGATATTGTGATTTTATATATATATATATATATATATATATATATATATATATATATATATATATATATATTAATGCATTTAATTACAAACTGATTCAGAGCATTTGATTTGATGTTAAATTTTCACCCCACCCATAAATCTAGGGTTTTATCCTTCCAGAACAAGTCAGCCAGCCATCCATCCTGTATGTTCCAGTTATTAGTGTAGTGTGAGATGTCCACTAGATGTCAGCACTTTTTTGAGCTTCGTGCTTTAAAAGCCTTCCTGGCCGGGAGCCATAATCGACCCGGTCCCGGTCCCGGTCCTGGCCGCAGGCTCACAGCTGAAGTAAACAGAATGTACTCACTTAACAAACGCTCAATAACGCTTCCACATTTGAGAGAACCTGCTCAACCGCATAAAGTGGGCTAAAGGTGTGTTAAGGTTCCTTAAAGTTAAGACAAGTGCTCATTGTTTTAACTCAATAATAATAATAATAATAATAATAATAATAATAATAATAATAATAATACAATGTAAAGTTTATTATAAATGATACATTGATAGAGATAATGATTTTTTTCAGTACTCATTAGTGCATCCTCTGCTATGTGTTGTGCAACCGATAGTTTATTACGAGCTATTCTAGTGTTATGGTTGTGACATTTAAACTCATAACGACCTGCCAAGTGTCTCATTGCTCGCACGAAATTAGCATCAGCGAGACAGCTTGCCTAGTCATGAAATCTTTCAGGGAGCGGTATTCGAAGCTAAGATATGAATCAAAACACGACAGATTAATACCAGAGCGCTGCTGAATCCTCTACTCCGATTGGTCAGAAGATTTATAACAGCGGCTCTGCAAGTCACAGCTTTATATTAACACGCCGGGTGTAATATTTTACCGTTTCCATAGTAACGGATTAGACAGGGGCTTCGGACGCATTGCTTAGACGGATTAAAAAACCTTATGGCGGTGTTTCGTGTGATTTATGGAATGGAAGGAGTCTCCAGTGTCAGAGCTTTGTAACAGTCGGAGATAAAGTCATCATCGCGACAGAAAAGTTTACACTGTTATGGTTTCTTAGTATTTTTTATTTTTTAACTTCAAAAAAGAGAGGCGAATGATGGAGAGACTGTATATAGCTGCTATAACGTAAGCAAGAACAGGAACTTGATTCATGGATATTCCACAACGTTTGATGTAATTATAAATGGATTAAAATAAAAGTAGGACTTTTTTTTTTTTTTTATAGTAACTGATGTGGTATAAGAGGAATAAAATGCAGCCTGTTACAAATTGATTATTTTCCACTTACAGCAAGTCCCGAAGTGTTTCATTCCTCTTAGAGTGCAACAGTTTACCAAGGATTGGAATGTGTTATTTTTATCCATTTATAGTTACTTTTAATGTTGTGGGACGTCCTGAAGGCATTCCTGTATCAGAAACCTTTATCCCTGTGAATGAGCTGTTACTATAGAAACGATAACACGCGCATTAATATCAACTTGCAGTCTGAAATTGAAAGGCGTGATTGAAATCGAATCAGCGCCTCCTGACCAATCGGGATGGAGAACGCGGTGTAAACGTGTCTGTCGGTATTTCACTCTGCGCTTCCTCCAGGCGAGCAGAACGGGAACAGGAACCCCGGCGGCCTGCAGATCGGAGACCTGGTCAACATCGACTTGGACCTGGAGATCGTCCAGTCTCTGCAGCACGGCCACGGCGGCTGGACGGACGGCATGTTCGAGACGCTCACCACCACGGGCACGGTGTGCGGCATCGACGAGGACCACGACATCGTCGTCCAGTATCCCAGCGGCAACAGGTCTGTGTACCCGACTCTCATTCACACGCTGAACACTGACCTGAAGAACACTTTCATCACCACATTGATCATGCTGAGAGAGAGAAAATGTGGCAAAAAGACGTTTTCAGATCCAGAAGAAGAGAATTTTAACGGTCATATAATAGTGACAGAACAAATAGTCTCCTTATTGCACTGCCAACCATAAGTCCAAATAAATTTTTAATTATATTTAATTAAAGTCCCCATGAAATCAAAATGGAAGCTTTCTGGCTTTTAGTATGAATATGTCAGCCGTAAGGTTATCTATAAGCTAGTGCGCTCCAAAAAAAATGACAACGTTCGCATTGAGAAGATATACACATTCAAAATGTACACTCTCTCTCTGCTGCCATTTCGGATCAACAGGTTTGATGACCTCATTCTGCACTTCAGATTTTCTGTCCAATCAAATGCTCTCTAGAATCTGAAGTGTCCCGCCCCCGACATTATTTTGTCTATAGAGAGAAAAATGCTGGACAAAAAAACATTTTTTTCCCCTTATCCTATTCTAATTTATTTTTTATTTTTTTATCCTATCATGTTAGTTTATTATGTATACTATTGTGTAATTTATTCTTATCCTATTTATATTGTTTTTTTTAATCATATCATTTGTTTTCTTTTTATTTCATTTTTTTTTATTGCAACTTTATTTTATCTTTTTTTTTTTTCATTTAATTTTTAATTTTATTTACTTATTTGTTCTTTTTTTTTTTTGGTATTCCTTCCCTGACACGGTACCCGGTCAGTAAACCAGAGTAAAGCAGTGCTGCTAGCTGCTCCTCTGAGTACCGTTTTAGTGACTCTTGGTGCCAATCTTGAGTAGGAACTAAATAAATAAATAAATAAATAAACCTTCAGCTGGACCCCACATGGTGCTCAATGTTTGCTGCTTTCACTTTAATCCTGAGGTTTCGCCACATATTTGATGAAACAGATGAGCAGTGATGAACGATTATGCCACATTCTGTGATTAGAGTAGACATCTGTACGGGTCTCGTTTCCTCTCCTGCCTGATTGTCGTTTATAAACGCGTCCCGTGTCGCAGGTGGACGTTTAACCCGGCTGTCCTGACCAAAGCTAACGTGGCGCGCAGCGGCGAGGTCCCGGCCGGAGCTGAAGGAGGAAGCTCCCAGTTCATGGTGGGGGATCTGGTGCAGATCTGTTATGACATCGACCGCATCAAGCTGCTGCAGAGGGGACACGGGGAGTGGGCCGAAGCCATGCTGCCGGTGAGCGTTACATCTCGTAATCACACACACACACACACACGCGAGATTGAGAGAGAGAGAGACTACAGTACAACACTACAGTACTGCTTTAAGGATCTCTCTCAAAAGCTTAACCATGAGCACTTTTGAGTTTTATGGAGAACCTTATCCACTGAGCGGCTGTAATATCATAATAAATTACATCACGCTACCCTTTTCTATGATACCATGGATTATTAAAAAATAATTTACAAACCGCCTGGTTTTTCGTGTCCTTTTTGTTTTTTTTTTTGCAACATACATATTTTTTCCCTCTTCTTTACATTACTATTATTATTATTATTAATAGTAGTAGTAGTAGTAGTAGTTTAAGTCTGAGACTGTATGCTAGCAGCCGTCATGTGGCGGTGTTTGAGTTATTTTTTTCTCCCTCTACAGACGAGGCTTAACGGATTTCTGATATCCGTATGTACTGTATGAGCAATAAAAATGAGAAATGGGCACAGAGCTCCCAAGCGTTCGTGTTATATCCTTTTAAATGTACCTCATCTCGTTTTTAAAGCCGGACCGTTTCCTCGCCTCATCCTTGGTCTCCCTCCATGTTTTTATTTATTTATTTTATTCATTTTACTTTTTTTTTTTCCTTCTTCTCACTCATATACATGTCTTGTTTAAGGGTGGGGTTTAAAGAAAGGGCACGTTCAAGGAGAGCGCTCAGAAAAGCAATACACACACACACACTGACACTCTGCTGGCTGTGTGTGTGTGTGTGTGTGTGTGTGTGTGTGTGTGTGTGTGTGTGTGTGTGTGTGGGTGTGTGTGTGTGTGTGTGTGTGTGTGTTCCTCTGCAGACTCTGGGGAAGATGGGCCGAGTGCAGCAGATCTACTCTGACAGCGACCTGAAAGTGGAGGTGTGCGGTACTTCCTGGACCTACAACCCGGCCGCCGTCACAAAGGTGGCTCCTGCTGGTTCTGCCATTACCAACGCATCTGGAGGTAACACACACACACACACACACACACACACACACACACACACACACACTGTCACGGTCCTTAAATGTGTATTAATTAGCCTGTAATTGAACTCTAATTAATAATTAGTCATTAGTGTTATACCACCACAGAGTGAAGATCACAACGATACGATATTATAATTTCAACACAGAAAGAAATTTTATTCCCCAGTATGTTTTTTGAGACGTGCATCTGGTTTAATCTTTTAATCTCTCATATTAAATAGTTTTAGATCTTCAAACGAAATACAACATAAAATAAAGGCAACCTGAGTAAACACACAATACAGTTTTTATTTGTTTATTTTCTTGAAGCAAAAAAAAAAAAGTTATCTAACCCCTATCACCCATGTGAAAAACTAATTGCCCCCTTAAACTTAAAATCCGGCTGTGCCACCTTTAGCAGCAATAACTGCAACCGAACCCTTCCGATAACTGGAGATCAGACTTTCACAGCGCTGTGGTGGAATTTCGGCCCACTCGTCTTTGCAGAACTGCTTTAGTTCAGCCACACTGGAGGGTTTTCGAGCACGAACTGCCCGTTTAAGGTCCTGCCACAGCATCTCAATTGGTTCAAGTCAGGACTTTGATTAGGCCACTCCAAAACTTCAATTGTGCCTTTTTTGAGCCGTTCAGAGATGGATTCACTCCTCTGCTTTGGATCATTGTCTTGCTGCATAATCCAGTTTCAACCTACGGACTGAAGACCGGACTTTCTCCTTTAGGGTTTTCTGGTAGAGAGCAGAATTCATGTTTCCCTCAATTATTGCAAGTTGCCCAGGCATCCTCACACCATCACACTGTGTTTTCTTTTGGCTCGTTTAGGTTTTTTTACAAGACGTACATCTTTTTTTTTTTTTTTTTTGGAAATTAAAGAACATAATTAAGAACATAAAGCACAAAAAACTCGAGCAAGTTGCATCACAAATTAAAAAAAAAAAACACCACAGCAAAATCAAGCATTCCACGAAATCCTGTACGGACTGAGAATCTTTTCTTTTCTTTTTTTTTTTTTAATATGAAACTCTCCCTGTGCTTATAGAACCATATTGTGAAGGTGTCCTGTGAGAACAGTGTCATCATTCTGTAACCCTCATCCCTGACTGACGTATATAAACTCACAAGAGATCACGTTCGTCCCGATTAAAGCGTGTCCCTCCGTCCTCAGAGCGTCTCTCTCAGCTGCTGAAGAAGCTGTTTGAGACTCAGGAGTCGGGTGACATCAACGAGGAGCTGGTGAAGGCCGCGGCTAACGGAGACCTGGCCAAAGTGGAGGACATCCTCAAGAGACCGGACGTGGACGTAAGGGGAAATTTTTTTTATTTATTTTTTTTTACGTACAATAAGGAGCAACTGTGTGTGTGTGTGTGTGTGTGTGTGTGTTTCAGTCTGTCAGCCTTCTCAGAAATAATAATCTTTCATAGCCTTCAGTGTTCCTGAGATCACGGTTCACTCTGAGATCACAACCCGTGGGCTGAGGACGGCATGTCATACTTTTATAGACGTAGAGCTTTGAAGTGCTGCAGTCCTGAAAAGCGCCGCCGCATTTTCATCACCATCTCCCAGATCAAACTCTTCATCAAAGCTCAGTGCTGCGCGTGTGTGAGACGAGCCGATGTTCAGTGCAGGAGACGGGTTTCACAGTCGTGGGACTATTGTTCACGTCACGTGTGACTGCGAGCAAAATACACGCAGAGCTGCAAGTTTACCATGTAGAGTTACCGAGTGGAGTCCGTGTGTTAGTGGATCTGTTAGTGGTACTGCAGTCACACTGACGTGTGCGTGTGCGTGTGTGAGATCAATTTTCTAGAACTTCTAAAATAGAAGTTCTGGTTCTGTTTATTAATTTATCTATTCATTTATTTAGAGCAGGTTTTTCGGAAACAAACTGGCCAGGTTTTTTTTGTTTTAATCATGAATCTGGTTATTTCAGGTTTTTTTTTTTTTTTTTTTTTTTTTTTAATTTTGTATTTTTGAATACGAATGCGTCAGGTTAAATTTTTTTCTGTTTGTTTGTTTATTTATTTATTTTTAATTTTGCGTTAACCAAAAAAATTAATTAAAAATTAATGGTTAAATTATTTAAACTTTTTATTTATGTATTTTTTATTTTTAACTAGATTAAATATTTTAAATACAAGTGCTGGTTCTATTTATTTATCTGTTAATTAATAATTGTATCTATTTATTTATTCATTTATTTATCGGAACGGTTTTCTGGAAACAAACATCTGGCCAGTTTTTGTTTTAATCATGAATCTGGTTATTTGAGCTCTTTTTTTTCTTTTCTTTTTAAATACGCATCTGGCTTAATTTTTTAATACAAATGCGTCGGGTTCAATTTTTTTTATTTATTTAGTTTTTAAAATGAACATTTCAATTTTTTAAACATTCGCCATGTTCCTTTTTTATTTATTTATTTTTTTCAAAGCGCATCTGCTTTCCTTTTTTTTTTTTTCATCATCAGGTTAGTTTTTTAAAATACATTCGGTAAAAAAAAATTTTGAAAGATTATTTTGATCTGTTGGATTTATATATATATATATATATATATATATATATATATATATATATATAATTTTTTTTTTTTAAACCTGTGTGTGTTCAGTTTTGTGAGTATAAACTGGCATGTAGTGAAATATGATATAAATGTTAATCAGAAAATGCATTCCCTGCTAACACGTTTATATTGTGTGAGTTTAGAGAAGTTTACTACCACATGTACGTACTATATTATAAATCCTGGCCCTGTTCCAGCTTTGCCCGTGCTTTAGACGCCTGTTTGACCTTCAGAACTCCTTTTTAGTTGCTCTGTAGCTACGGCAGCGTCCTGCTCCTCCTGGGACGGACGAGTTTGCTGACCCTCTGTAACGCCTGCACGAGGATCATTATTATGGGGGGAGAATGTTGTGCTGGTGCTGGAGCAGTGAGTGGCGCAGTGCCCTGTCGGTCCCCACAGGACTCCTCGCTTAGAACAGAGAGAGAGAGAGAGAGGGAGAGGGGAAAAGAGAAGAGAAGGAAAGAGTAGGAAAGGAAAGAGAAGGAAAAGGAGGGGGTGAGCGTCCGAGCGGTGCACCCGTCAGAACGAGACGTGTCCTGCGAACGCTCCAAGGAGCTCAGGCATCAATATTCATGCCATCACACGCTGCTTTAACTTACCGCAGCGCTGCAGATCACACACCCGAGTACACATGGGGGTACACACACGCACGCGCACACACTCCTCTATATGCATGCCCTCACGTGTATACGTACGTGTGTACGTCTGCCTCAGCCGTGTCTTTTGTTTTTCAGGTGAACGGACAGTGTGCAGGACACACAGCCATGCAGGCAGCGAGTCAGAACGGCCACGTGGACGTCCTCAAGCTGCTGCTGAAACACAACGTGGACCTGGAGGCTGAGGTAATCCTGCACACCGTCCTGCGCACCTCGAACACCTCGAGCCGTTTCAGCCGAATCACCTCAAACGCAGCGAGGCGGCTTTACTCGTGTTTAAACCTTCACTGAAACACGGCCTCGCAGCAACCGTCCACATTCATGTCTCCACCATATAACTGTTGTACACCGTTTCTCATCCATTCCTCATTTAATTTACTCTAGATTATCCTTACACATAGGTCAGTAATGAGGTGTGCTTTTTTCATGTCAAAAATAATGGATGAAATATGTACCGTATTAAACAAAATGCATATTAAATATTAAATACATATTAAAAATACATACCCAGATCTGATCCTGGGCTAATATGGAGGTTTATCATAAAATATAGTAAATACTTTGTAAATACATTTTAATCTTCAGTGTGTAAAGCATTTTCAGATTTTGAACTCAAAATGTTGTATCAAAAATAATAATAATAAGGAATATGAATATTATAGGAATATAAAATAAATATAAATAAGTAATATTGCTAGTAATATAGTTTTTAGATTAAAAAGTAAGTCGTGCAATAATAATAAATATATAATGCGAAGTATTGCCTACTGTAAAGACATAACAACCATAATAATTATTATTTTATTATTATTATTATTATTATTATTAATCCAAGAATCCAAAATATGATTAAGGACATTTAATACACTTCTTACTTGAACTTAATAAAATAAAAACACTTTATTTAAAATGATTTAAATGAATAAATTAATACAATTCTTATATAGAGAATATTATTATTATTATTATTATTATTATTACATGAACAAAGCAAGGTTTTTCAGAAAAGATTATTCATCCAGGAATCCAAAATATGATTAAGGACATAAAGGACATTTAATACACTTTTTACATGAAATTAATAAAATATATATTTTTTTTTTTTAGAAAATGATTTAAATAAACTATTTTGACATGAAATGAATAAATTCATAAAATTCATAAATAATTCTATAAAAGATCATATTTTTATATAGAGTTTTAAATCAATGGTAGTAGTAGAATCATTATTGTGAAGAAGAAAGAAAGAAACATTACAGTAGTTTTTTCTTTTAATTTTTCAGAAAGATCTTGCCTTTTTTTTTCTTCTTGTAATAATATAATAAAAATAATTATAATTATTGTTTTTAATACAATTTTACATGAAATGAATACAGTTACAAAAGTATGACCTTTTTAAGAAAATATACTTTTTTAGAAAGATTTTTAAAGAAAGAAAAAAAAAAGGCTTTAAAATCCACAGGGTTTATCGTCTCCCCATGAGTCGGTATAATGTCCTGTTTATTACACTGTTAAACCGATACATGTCTGTAATATGTACGTGATTATCGTAGTTACGAATAATGATCAGTGTTCTTCCTGAAGGGTCACATGACCGGATCGGTACACTTTTCATTTCAGTACGAGTTTATACGTCACATCCATAACACAGGAACTTCCCCATAACCCTTCCCCATTCCCCAAGAAAGTCTTTATGATCATTAGTGATGAGCAGTTTTTTCTATAAATGCTCTACAGCGCTTTAAGTTATTTCGTGTCGTTCCAACTGTAATATGAATTTGTTCAGACATGCAGCAGTGAAACACTATTAGACATGCTGGAGCTAATAATTCTTTAATATTTCTTAACCAAGCTCATTTTTTTGCGAATGAATGAAATGAAAGGAAATGGTGTCACGGTCCTTACAGTGTGTCCAAGATTCAAAAATAAATGACATGATTACTTGTAAAATAAATTCTTCAGGCTTAATAAATATTTCCTCTCATATTTCTCCCCTTGCGTAATAACTCAGCCTGTAAAACCGACGGCTTAACTCGCCGCTAAAAAATGCAGCACTCTTTCTCCCGAGCTCAGACTATTAATCAGACTCGAATTTCTGAGCCGCTTAAGTCGTTTTTTTTTTTTTTTTTTTTTTTCCCTTTCCTTTCACATTTTGTGAAAATGTTTTTCTCCACATGAGTCCAGGTTTTAAACTTGTAACGAGGATCGGTTAAAAATAAAGTGGAGTTAAAGGAGAATTTTCACGTCTTGATATAAAAGCCTCGCAGGTTTATGTCGACTTATCAGGTCTTATCGTGCAGGCAGCACATCATCTGTTTACTTAAGGAGGAGAGAAAAGGAAGAAGAGCTGTAGGCTGGAAAGGTGCGGATTGTTATTCCGAACAGGTGACGCGCTCTCGGCTTATGATCGGGAAGCAGCCCTTTATGTTCTGGTGCGTTTCGAGGCGGAGAAGTGTGCGCGCGTGTGAAGGAAGGAGGTGGTTCTCTCTGAGAGCTCTGATTGTAGCTTGGTGCAAATGTTCGGTTGTCCATATCGAATAAATAATCGCGCTCGAGTGGTGCAAAAGAAATACGTTTCACCCCCCCCCGGGGTCAGAAAATCGCGAGTCTGAACCCCAGTCGTCTGTGGCTGGGAATCCAAGGGAGCAAAATCGGCCGTGCTGTGTGGGTGCTGGAGGGGCAAACTCTTTCTCGCCTGTCGATCACAGCGACACTAGCCAATCGTGGGCATTTGTGAGATGTATGCAGAAGAGGGCGGATAGCGATTTCCTCCAAGCCTGCTATGCTTTTGCCAGAATTTATAAGAAAGTTTGGGCCATGATGACACATCATATTATAATATTTGTGATGTGATTAAAGATTCCGGTGCTAATTTGTCGGTTGGTGGGGTTATATACCGGTTATATATGACTGCTCGGTAAATGTGTCTAAAGATATTACAAAAAAAAAAACCAACTCAAATAAAGCTTAGAAAGAAGTACAAGAGATCGTTGGTGTCTCTAGTAAAGCTAGCTTGCTTTGCTAATCTGACAACAAAGCTAGTATGAAGCCGAGCATGTAACACATGTATGTGTGTGTGTGTGTGTGTGTGTGTGTGTGTGTGTGTGTGTGTGTGTGTGTGTGTGTGTATATATATATATATATATATATATATATATATATATATATATATATATTAGTTAGCTATATATAGCTATAACGTTTCTTGCTGGACAGGCCACGCCCACAAGTGGCAACAAAAGTAGTAGCACAGCCACATAAGAGACCAAACTACGAGCAACACAACCTTGTCCTGTTGCTGGTGTGAATGTAGATTTCGGCACGTTTTAGTGAGAAATCCAGCATTTGAAGTTGTGTAGACATTGGGGCAAATACTAGGCTCAAATTCCCAGAATGCAGTGCAGCTGTACAACACGGCGAACGCAGAGATCTTAATTGCCGATCTACGAGAGGATGAGAGTAGAAGCTTCGGAAACCTTTCTATTTGAGCAGATGAGGAGGTGAGGGAGCTGGACAGACTAAAGGACTAAAGCGCTGCCGCATCGCTCTCTTTAGTTAGAGATGAAGTGAGAGTTAAATCCTATTCCAATGCTATCAGCATGTAGAACGGCATTGTGGGAAACCACTAACCAAAGTGAAAATGGACCGACACGTCGATCGCTTGTTAACTGTAAAGATTAATACGCAAATCGTTGAGGGCGGAATTTTCCTTTTGTTGTGCAGGATAAGGACGGAGACCGGGCCGTGCATCACGCGGCGTTTGGCGACGAGGGCTCCGTCATTGAGGTTCTGCACCGAGGAGGAGCCGACCTCAACGCCAGGAACAAGCGCAGACAGACGCCGCTGCACATCGCAGTCAACAAGGGTCACCTGCAGGTGGTGAAGACGCTGCTCGACTTCGGCTGCCACCCCAGCCTTCAGGTAAACCTCGCCAGAGAGGGAACTTCGTTTTCGCAACACGTCCCACAACACCGAACATAACCATGATTTCACTATGAGTTCTGGTTTGTGTATTGTGAGTTTTCAGACTGGGACTCTGTGCTCTCTGTAGGACTCGGAGGGAGACACGCCTCTCCACGACGCCATCAGCAAGAAGAGGGACGACATGCTGTCTGTCCTGCTGGAGGCCGGCGCTGACGTCACCATCACCAACAACAACGGCTTCAACGCTCTCCATCACGCAGCGCTGCGGGGGAACCCCAGGTACAGCTGCTTCTCTTTTTCCATCAAGAGTTCGTGATCAAACCGAGCGCGAGTCGGGGTTCGTGAGTAGGTCTTTATGGTTGTTAGTATTAGAAAAAGTTCTCGAAAGCTCTCGAGGACAACCTAAACTTAAAACCTTTTTTCTTCGGGACACAGTTGTCGTCCTCGAGCAGTAGCACAAGTGGAATCTTGCTTTGGTGCAATCCGTGTCCCAGGGTCTTCAGGAAGTCCAGTTTTTTTGCGATTGTTGTGGCTAAAAATGCTTGATTTTGCTGCGTCTTTTTCGCGAGTTTTTTTGCGCTTTATTTTTTTTGCAGAAAACTACTTGAAGTGACGAAATCGCAATCGCGTGAAATAGTCTTCCGCAGTGATGTTTGTCGGTGAACGAGACCTTTTAGCTGTACTCATGTTCGACACGCGTGAATCGAAGAGGGTTTTGTCCGAGTGCGCGTTGTGATGACGTCACCTGACGCGTCTCGGCCCAAATCTGCAGAAAATCCGCGGTAATTTTCTATTTATTAATTTTTTTAATTGCAGACTCCTGCGAATATTGCAGAGTTTGCTTGCTTTTGCGTTAATTCCTACGATCGCCAAATCTTGGAGGGGCTGAAAAATATCTTTTCACGTACTTCCCCCTTTTCAGTTATTCCTTGGTTGATGATAAGCGGTTTAAGAGTTTATTCATTAGGAAGATTGTGGAATTGTGTACACTTTCAGAGCGTTTAACCAACTTCAAGTTCTGTTCTGTTTTCGAGAATGCTCTTCTGTCTTTATTCCATCTTCTCCATCAGGAAGAGTCAGGAATATCACTTTGGACATATCGGTCCATTCATGTCTGAGTAGCAGATCCCGTTGTTTTTGACTTTTAGCCGACGATGAATTAGATGATTAGAAAATAGACGGACGGATGGATATCTGATTCAGTCAAGTCGATTCAGAGTCGATTCGCTTTATCGCTGGAGTTTAATTGGAAGCAGACCGAGACCGCCTCGCTCAGAACGCGATTGTTTTGGTTCACACCCAAGCCGATGCTTGCTGCGTCGTCGCCGGCCTAAAGAACCGCACCGAGGCAGAGAGTTCAAAAGGACTCATATGTGAGATTAACTCCTTTAACTTGCGTTTATTTCTCACTCGAGCTCCCACTGCCTCTGTTTTTGTTTTGTTTTTTGTTTGTTTGTTTGCTTGTTTGTTTTTTTTAAATCACAAAATGGCCGCGTTCAGATTCAGACTTGTTTAAGTAGGAAGCTTGCGAGTTTTGAGGCCTCGTCCTGAGGCAGCACACTTTCTCCCACGTCGAGGAAATCAAATCGAATACGCCACGTTTCCTGCTGGTTATGACGTCCGCTTGCCAAGAACGCTCAGGCGTGGGTTTCTCCCCACACACACACACACACACACACACACACACTCACTCTCTCGTGCTTTTGTTTAATTATTCCTTGCTAGTGATATCCTGGGATGTTTTTATTACCTCTGTGGGATGCAATTATGGTGTCTAGAAGCTAAACTTTGACTTTTTTTTTTAGTGCAATACTTCGTTTTATTGGAATTAATTTTGTGCCCGCGTTATGGGTGGGCAGTACAGCGGAAATGTGATACGATACCTGAAGATGTTTTGACCATACACGATATTTACTGAAGGTTATTGTTGGGGAAACTCGCCACACCGAGCTGCGAGTGCAGTGATCTTGAAATCATATTTTAATATTTATAAGGCACCACGCTGCAGTAAATCAGAATGTCGCACGGTACTAATGATGCACACCAGTTCCCAAGCA
The DNA here is from genome assembly GCA_023630585.1 of Cranoglanis bouderius. Lineage (NCBI taxonomy): Eukaryota > Metazoa > Chordata > Actinopteri > Siluriformes > Cranoglanididae > Cranoglanis > Cranoglanis bouderius. The sequence continues at coordinate 25,301,641 of CM042536.1, forward strand.
TTTCCTGTTTGAGTGTAAAAGTTTGCACACCCCCTGCACACGGTAGTCTAGGATAATCTGATGTTAACCCAAGTGTGCTGGAGGAGTTTAATCACAAAATACTCGAGCCAGATGGTGTGGCAAAATATCTGAGTAACTAGCGCGCGTAACCCTGCCGTGGTGTGTGTGTGTGTGTGTGAGCGAGCATTTTTTGAAAAAAAGAATGACAAACTATGATCAGATGCAGATAAATTGATGCTAAAAAAGTAGTCTGTAGTGTATTCCCCCTGTATGTGTGTGTGTTTGTGTGTGTATTGCGGTCCCTGGTTGTCAGAGAGGTCCGGGTCGTCCCTCTGTGCCACTCTGTTTACAGTGTCGTCGCAGCGTTGGCTTCCAGCAGCCAGAACAATGCGATTAATAGCCCGTGACTTACAGCAGCATTTGTAACCGACCCTGCAGAGGCGTCGCTGCACGCTTTATACATTATTTTTATTTTTATTTTTTTAAACTTGCCTATGAATGGGCCAAACCGTTTGTTAATTACCCGTCAGAGTTCCGCTCTCGAACACACGACTCCGTGGGATGCTGGAAAAACAGTTTAGGCAGATTGTTCTAATGGCTTTGGCAATGCAGGACTATCGCACCGTGTTAGTGTTCAAATTGTTGGTCGTCGTGTGAAGAGCTCGTCAAGGAGCGCGTGAATACGTCTCTGTGAACAGCGAGGATTAGAAGAGATTTTGGTGGAAAGATGCAAAGACGTTTCCTCAAGCTGCGGAGTAACTGGTGTTGCTCGGGCAGTAATAATAATAAGAAGAAGAGGAAGAAAGCTAAAAAAAGAAGAAAACTAACAATACAAATTATAAAAAGGAAATGATTCGTGAGAGGAAAGACGGAAAGCTCCTCCTGATCCGGAACGTCTCCGTGGCAGCGTTGTGCAATGGGCTAGCTCTGATGTGTGTGTGTGTGTGTGTGTGTGTGTGTGTGTGTGTGTGTGTGTGTGTGTGTGTGTGTGTGTGTGTGTGTGTGTGTGTGTGTGTGTGTGTACAGTACTGTGCAAAAGTTTTAGGCACATGCAAAAAAATGCTGTAGAGCAAAGATGCCTTCAAAATAATGAAATTAAGTGTTTCTACATTTAAAAAAATAAAAAATAAATAAAGAGCAGTAAACAGTAGTAAATGAGACAAAGTCAATATTTGGTGTGACAAAAAAAAATTACGGTACAATTTTTGCAGTTTTATAAGGAAATGAGCTGGTAAGTTTTATTGAGCATCTTGTAGAACCAGACACAGTTCTTCTGGAGACTTTGACTTTCACACTCGCTTCTTATTTTCGCAGCAAAACCCAGCAGCCTTCATTGTGTTTTTCTTGTCTGAAAAGTGTCTCTTATGTAATATGCTGCTTTCTTTAATGACATACAAACATTTTTCTGTAACATTTAATTTTGTGCTAGAAAACTAATGTTTGGGAATCTAAAATGTTTTTTGTATTGACTTGATAATGTAGACGTCATAAAATAAAACATCTATAACAAAGTTTGTACTAAAAAAATAGGATGCCTAAAACATTTGCACAGCACAGTACTGTGTGTGTGTGTGTGTGTGTGTGTGTGTGTGTGTATGTATGTATGTGTATATGTGTGTGTGTGTGTATATATATATATATATAATGTATGTGTGTGTGTTTATGTCTCTGTGTGTGTGTGTGTGTGTGTGTGTATGTATATATACGTGTGTGTTTATGTGTGTGTGTGTAACCCCCCACACTCTATAGCATCTGGCTTTTATCGCCACTCCTCTCCACGCCAGATTACTGAGACTCCTGAACCCGAGCGTGTCGCAGTGTCTACTCATTCCCACTGCCTGTATATGGCATGAAGATGTTCTTGTGTGTGTGTGTGTGTGTGTGTGTGTGTGTGTGTGTGTGTGTGTGTGTGTGTGTGTGTGTGTGTGTGTGTGTGTGTGTGTGTGTGTGCTGTAAGGCATCCTGGCTCAGCTAACTCTCAGGATTCCTTGCGTTTGTAATCAGCACTGGCTCTCCCACAGCACAAAGCTGACCGTCCTGTACACAGACTTCAGTATAGATCAGAAAGCAAATATTTATACAAATTGTGAATTTAAAAAAACACAGGAAATGAGCTGTAATTTTTAATTTTTTTTATTTCTGTGAAGTACAAACAACAATTACTTATGGGTATAAATTAAGGGATGGGCAGTATAACAAAAATATCATTATAATACATTTCTATGATACACAATATTGCTTAATATTTTTTAAAAAATTGTAGTCACATTTTTAAAAAACAAAAAAAACCAAGAAAAACCTTTTTTCAGTTTTATTTAATGACTATGGAAATGAATGAACGGAAAAGAATGTAAAATTTTAAGGTTCATCTTCTTCGCGTCAGAGTTTGCGATAGTTTGAATTGTGTGTAAAGAAAATTTCTGTAAAAAAAAGTTTTATTTAATGGTTATGAGAATGAATTAACAGTGAAAAGAATGGAAAATATATATTTTTTGAAATTAGATTAACGTTTTGCAATCTAAAGATTAATCTGCTTCCAAGCAGTTTCCACCAATTTTAATTGTTACTCTATTTTTTAAAGAAATGAAGTAAAGATATAGTGTTATTTAATGTTCGTAAAAGCTCAATTTAAAAAAAATTAATTAATATTAAGTAATAAATGTTGTATAATTAAATTAAGATTCAAATTAATCAGGGTTCATAGCAATTTGCACACAAAAAATTAACACTGATTAACAAAAGTTGAATAACACCAGAGTTTGGACTAGTTTTAATTGGATTAAATATATTTGTGTACAAATATACTTTTATTTAAACTGAATTAACACTGAAAAGGAGGAAAGAATTAATTTTTAAAAATCTGAAAATTAAATTGACATTTTGCATCTTTTCATCTGCTTTCAGTCAGAGTTTGAGAGTTGAAATGTATTAAAAATATATAGTTTGTAATGTATATATGTATTGTTTGGAATATTTATTGACACTTTATTGACAAAGTTAACATTCAAATAAAATTTTTTACATTTTAATAATTCATTTGCTTCCCCTGAGTTTGCGATAGAATTGTTTTTTAAGAATAAAAATAATAAATTTTATTGAATGTTCTTAAAAATTCATTGATACTGAAAAGAACAGAGAAAAAAAATGGATTTAATTGAACATTATGCATCAGCTTCCTGTCACAGTTTTTAATTGTTGTAATTAATTGTAATCGAGTTTTTCACAATACACACTGTATATCAGAAGTGTATTTTGACACAATTTATCACAATATCAATTTTACACGTCATATTGCCCAGCCTTAATATAAATAAATAAATAAATAAATACACTCATTGAAATGAATGAAAACAACACCATTGTAGTAGAACCAGAACTGTTCCTGTTGTCATCAAAGCATAGCTACAGCTGGTTGAAGGGGACCAAATCCATTGAAGATGTGATTTGGTTCCATTTTACCAGCTTTAGCAAAGCATTGGGCTTCTCAGTGCGAAACCGTGATGGTCAGACGGTCCAGCTCGGAGACAACGGAAACTCCTGTGGAAAGATTTCGCTCGATCGTTACTCAAGGGATCTGCTCCCCCTCCGTCCGAACACACGACAGGATTGTGTTATTGACTTCCCACTATGTCTCAGCATGGCTACGCCCTCCGGCAAGCCGCCGTCCCCTTTTACTTTGCTCTTTGCCGAGAAAGAAAAATTTTCGCCCAGAGAAAAGGATATTAATAATCTGTCCTGGTACACTTGAGCCATGTCGAGGAGTCATGTAGCAATTACAGCAGCTGATGGATGGGGCCTGGTGTCGCTCAGGCGTTCGTCACATGTCCTACCCGCTCTGTAACAGTCATCACATTCTCTATTCGTACCAGCGCCGGCGTCCCAGGGTGCACCGCGAAGCTTTGATCATTTTCAAGCTTTAATTACGGAGAGTGGGAAGGCAAAGTGCTCCTCGGAGAGTCGTGCTGATGTTAGAAAACAAATGCTGATATTTGTGCATTCCTCAAGACAACAGTTTCAGCTCTCGGGTAAGAATAACGCTTTCTTTGAAAAGCTCGTGCTCAATATGGCACTTGTTAAGCATCAGGCGGAGAAGTGCTAATCTATTTGCGACGTCGATCCCCCTCCTCGCTTGCGGCATCCCGGGCAACTCTCAAACCCCCAGATATGCAGGCCATAAGTGGGCAAAAGCCAGGGACGGCAGCTGAACGTTTTATAATGTCAGCATCTGCTGTGGATGTCAGTCAGGTCGAGGGGGGTAGTGGAGGGGGATCGGGGGTGCGGGAGGGATCGCAGATACACGAGCGACACGAGCGGTGACCCGACAGCACAAATTTGGAAAGAGCAAAGTACCACAATGGCCAGACGGGCAGGAAGAAAAAATCGCCTGCTTTCTGTCTCGATCACAACCAAAGGCATTAACTCGGTCTGAAAATTGTCCCTCATTATCTTCCCCGCTGTTCGACTCCAACCCAATTAAAGCTGCGCACTTTCGTGGTATTAATCTTTATAGATCAAGCGTGTCAAAGCCTCGTGTTGAGGACAAGTTTCAAGGAGGGTACAAAATTCAGGGCTTAGATGATGACGGCTTCAGGTATCAAAATCCCGAGTCGGATAACGACAGAGATGTATTTATGCCAATTTATCGGAATGTAACCCGGCACGTAGAAGGTGTAGTCCCTCTAACGTGCCTCACCTTTTTGTCAAGAAATCAGCTGACAGCTGGGAATTCCTGCTTTGTCACGTTTCCACGTCCTAATCTGACTTCTGTGGCCCGTCAAAGCTTTTGGCAAGCCTTGCAAACGCGAACAAACGGGATCAACGGGAATTTCTCACCTTAGAAATTCCCTTCCAGTGTTTTTTTTTCAAAAGGGACTTTTTTTTTTCTTTACGGCGTTCATCATTCAGCCGTGGCAGAGGTACAGGCTGAGCTGCGTCTGGCAACCGTTCAAGGCCTATATTGCAGCAAATCACCAATCACACACACACACACACACACACACACACGTTCCTGACGATCTTACGTAGCAGCGATGACCTGTCCACAAATTAGCCACCAAATGACATACAAAACAAAATTGTGCTTCATGCAAGCGGTCTTGTCTTGGTATCTAATGCGTTATCTGGCATGCAAATTGCTTTATTAGGGAGGGGTACGATTGGACTGCTGGTGAAGTCTCTGAAAGGTAGCAGGGACTTCTTCCAGAATACGTGCTGCAGTCAGCCTCTGCGTTTCTGAATTCAGCACCCAAGCAACACAACGTCTCCGTACTTACCTGTATTTGACGATCAGCACCTGACCGAGAATACATACTTCTTTACATTCCATAGCTGTCTTATGTTCATATGGGCACATAAAGAAGTATGTACACCAAGTAGGTAACCCCGAAGCATAGCTTAGCGTCCTTACCTTTTTTTGGTTTGCTCCAGTAACATCATTTTTTTTTTTTTTTTTTTTTTTTTTAACAGAGATTTGATATACAAGCACAAACATTTGTGTTCTGGGTTAGTCCAGAAGCGCGGTTCCTCAATACTCCCCCCCAACCCCCATTCTGCACAGTGCAATCTTATGGCAATACTTTCTATATAACGTAAGGTGACTTTGAGCAGTGCTTTAAAATAGACCTGCCGGCTTGTTCTCACCCAACCCATCAGAACTGGCTGTTCTCACCAGCATACATTAAGCGTGTACGGGTCCACACAGTGCCGTCTGCTCCAGTGACCCTGGTTGTCCTCTAGAGAACTGTGAGGATCCACGGGGGAGAAAACTGAAAAGAACAGCACCACCCAGAACTTCTGATGCCAAAAAAAAACCATCAACAAAAAACATCTACAATCTTTTGTCCTGGGCGGGGGGGAAAGTACTGAAAAAGGAATGACACAAGGCAGTGTCCTTGTCGTCTCGTTAATGTACTCCTTGAGGGAAATGCATTGTAAAATCCTGGAAATTAAGGCACAATCCTTCATACCCACATTTCACCACTTTTCATCTCCATGCGGTCGTCTGACCACATCCACTAGTCGTATATCAATCCGGCTGCTGATGTTTGAAAACGAGGTTGATCCAAGTGGAACAGGAAGCTATTGTGACTGGGATTTGGGCTTTAGGTACACAGACGAGGCCAGAGGTCACATGCAAGGGCTAATGCCCACTCAGCAGTTGCGGATTGGCCCTGCTGCGCTGAGGTTTTTTTTCTTTCTTTCTTTCTTTTTTTCCCCTCTTTTCTTCTTTCTTTTTTTTTTTTTTTTTTGCAAAGCCCTCCCTTTTTTTTCTTACAGCGCAGTTTACCCATGTCCCATTTTGCCTTCTGATTGCTTGCACTTCAGAAGCAGCGCTTCGGCTCTGAGGATGCTAGAGATCGATAACTGTTTGCGTGCTACCGTGAAATGTTCAGTCACTCTCTAATGAATCTTTGCTCCAGCTCCACACATTCCACAAGTCAACGCCGCCCCGTTTCACCCCTCTCCCTCCCTCTCTCCCTCCCTCCCTCCCTCCCTCCTTGTTGAAGCCCTATCGGACACAAGGCCGGGAGGACAGGACGAGGGTGGAAAAATAACAGAAGGGCACTTAGACGTGCTATTTTGGGCACCGGTGGAAATCCTGGACGAGTTTTTAGTGCTTGACAAAGTTAGACACGTTGGCGTTGCGTGACCGAACGCGATCCGTGAATGGTTGGCTGCCCGGTGACACTACTGTTTTCGAAAGGGGGTCGGACGCGAAGGCCCTGGTCCGAGTTATGACGTCCCATTTAGGAAATGTCACAGAGAGCTGAGAGGTCCAACGCGGGAGGGCGTTCTTTGGGTGTCAAGGCCTCGTGGCGTTGATACAAGCGGGGAAAAAAAAAAAAAAAAAGAGGGGTGTTTCCTCTCCAGTAGTCATTGGAGGTGGGGGTGCTGCAGCATGCACAAAAAAGTGGGTTATTCTCCTGACAGTCATCAGTTTAGTGCTTGACACAAATACCCAGGAGCTACCCTGTGAAACCATCCCACCCCACCACCCAAGAGAATTAATACAGCACCACAGCTGTTTTCCGTCAATCCGATCTCAACCCCCCACATCGCGTCCCACAGTGACACCAACGTCTCTTGATCAGGAGCTATCCAGATAACATAAACCTTTTCGACCCTACCGTGATGGGACGAGTCCGGCAACTCCAAATAAGGTTCCAGAAATGAAAGGTGGCTGCCACAAAAAAATAAATAATAATAATTCAAATATAGCAATGGTATTTGAAAGGTGTGTCGGTGCCCCAGCAGAAAACTATATTCCAGTTTGAAGTACCGCAAAGTGGAAAAGTCCAAGTCAGTGGTCCAGAAAAATGACTGTTTTCCATAGTGGAGTGGATTTAAGTTAAGAAGTCCTTCATTAGATATCAGTTGCGCTGCAGCCATAAGTGGCTAATGAGCTGGAGAAGGCTGTGCTGCAGCAGACTGCTTGCCTGGGCAGCACTGGAATTGCGAGAGAGAGAGAGAGAGAGGGGAGAGGAAGGGAGGGAGGATGAGAGAGAGAGAGAGAGAGAGAGAGAGAGACTGTAGCAACTTTCCCCCCAGTTCCAGCATCACCTGCTTCCGTATTGCCTTTCCTGTAAAAGGGTGAGTCGGAGGCGCATCCCACTGAGATGCAGTCACTTCATCTGATAGCGGTAGCGCTGCTGCAGAACGGTAAATTGTACTCTTCCCGCATGCACGCATGCATACGCGCACACCCAATCTGACGAGCCACGCGCTTTAGAGGGAAAGGGGGGGAAAGACGTCAATGCGGATTGTCCGGCTTCGGGATGCAAAGTCTCACTCCGAGGGGGGCAAGCGTGGAGCATGGAGCATATATTACCTGGCAGCGCACTTTCCTCGGCTCTCCGCTCCTCCCTCTTTCGTTTTTCCTTCACTGTGTGAGGAGCTGTAATGACCTCCGGCGTAGTTCTTCCAGATGCTGCAGCCATCGGATGCCGACTCGCTGAATCAGCTGCTCTATCCAGGGGGTGGGGTTGAAGGGGTATGGAGAGAGTGTGCTAGAGAGAGAGAGGGTGTGTGTGTGTGTGTGTGTAAGTCTAGTATGGGAGGAGGGGAGCGAGGAAGCAGTGAAGCTGGAGACAGAATAAGGCACCCTTACCTTTAGGAGGGGATAGGCATCATGCTGACACGAGGAGCTGCAGTTGCTACTCTAAAGCCAGGCAGATATAATTGCAGCACTTTTCCTACAATTGTCTCTGCCATATATGTTTGTGTTTGTGTGTTTGTGTGTGCGTGCGCGTGCACGAGCATGATCGGGAGATTCTGTAAAGATCTTCAAAGACGGCTGTGCTCCACTTTTGCATCTCACAAGCCCTTTCTATCTATATCCATTCTTATTTCTATTACAGAATATTTTATCCTCGTCATTTTCCTCAGAAGAAAAAAAGTAGTAGTGGCCTCTTTTAACAAGGATGTGTCGTTCTGATTAATATTCAAGGTGTAGCGTGTTACCGGTGTGACCGGCTGACGAGTCTTTATGGCGACTCACTCGATTTGTCGTGGGGAAAATCTCAAAGGTGAGCCGAGGATCTATAAGGAATCAGAGTACTTTGTGCGGATCTGTTTTTTTCGTGCGGGGCAAAGGTCAAAGATCAGGGATCAGGCGCACCACGGCGCAGTGCAGAGAGCTTAAAACCGTTAGCACGTTTGGGGGGGGGGGGAACAAAACAAAACGCTCACATCAGTCACTAGGCTTCTCTCTTGGGTCTCGCTCATCTCCCTGTGACCATATTTAGTCAAGCCGTGCAAAAAATAACCCCCCTCCTCCACCCTCCAAAGCAGTTTCTCTTCCCCCCCGTGTTTCCCCTCCTCCTTCTCCACAACACCACCACCACCGCTGCCGCCGCCACGGTGGTGCACAAGCTCCGGGAAGCCTCCCATCCGATGTTCCACCTATCGATCGTGCATCCCGCAAGGCAAGAAGCTCGGCTGCATTATCGCAAAGGACCTGCTCGCATGGCTGCCATTCGCTGCTCTATTTTTAGTACTGCCAAATAAAGTGGTCTCTCATGGTCCCACTTGTGTTTCACTCACTCCCTTTCCCCCCCCTCCTGTGCTTCTCCTCCCTCCTTTTTTTGGCATCTTTTGAACCCCCTCTACCCCACCACACACACACCACCACCTCTCGCTCTGTCTCTCTCTCACTCTCTGTCTTTTTAGTCGTCTTTTAAATAGTGCCGGAACACACTGCATATGGTACAGTAGATCTTGCCTCTGCTTACCTCTATACTTAGTAACGTGCACAGTTGGCTGTGAAAGAGCAAGGCCTGAGAGAAAATCGCAAACGGCCTTGTGAGTACTAAAGAGTGACATGGACTTGTTACTCTACCAACTGTAGATTTTTTTTTTTTTTTTTTTTTTTTTTTTCTTCCTCCTTTTACCAACACACACACACACACACACACACCTTGGACCTTATAATTTAGCTCAGGTCTGAGGCAGAGGCAAGCATTACCTCAGGGATTCAGATATTCTTCCTCATTTTTCAGCCATCATTAATTCTTAAAGTCCCCGTGAAATCAAAATGGAAGTTTTGTGGCTTTTGATATGAATGTCAGCCTTAAGGTTATCTATAAGCTAGTGCGCTCCAAAACAGTGACAAAATTCGCATTTAGAAGATGTACGCGTTCACAATTTACACTCTCTCTCTACCGCCGATACGGATCAACAGTATCATTCTGCACTTCAGCGTCTCATCAGATTTTCTGTCCAATCAAAAGCTGTCTAGAATCTGAAGTGTCCCGCCCCCGACATTATAAAAACCCATGGTACTAACAGTCAGCGGGCTGTGAGGTAAGCTAAACACTATTGGCTATTTAAAAGGGGGAGGAGCCACTCGATATGTCCCGCCCGGATTTACTGTTTCGGTGGAAATTACGTCAACACATCGAATAACGCTGCGCTTTTCAAGGCACTTCATGGCGACTTTAAGTTTCAGAAATATCCGATTTACTTACGAAGTCATCCCAGTGACGACTCGTTTTACTTAACAAAGGCTTTACATGCAGCCTAAAAGTCCGTTGTTAACCTGATTGATATCTCAATTTAAATAAAAAATATTAGTGTATGCCTAATACAAGGCCAATCTGAACAAAATTTCTATCTGATAGAATGGCATGGATAATCCATTACCTAGACGAATAATGTCCATGTAAACATTTATGTCTGATTGTTTTCACTGTCAGAATCGGTGTCCTGTTTGCACATGTGCCTTTGGGTCGTGATGTGCTCGTTTTGCAATAAAGCAGTCAAATAAGAAAACACAATCCCTGTTAAAAAAAAAAGTATTTTATTTTAATCCATTTAATATAATTGTGAGCTTTGATGTGTGGATCAGTATTTAAGATTTGCCAGAAATTCAGTGTTGATGCTAAAAAAAAAAAAAAAAAAAAAAAAAAAAGGCAGGCTTGCTTTTTAAAACTGTTAATACTTACATTTCTTGTGTTAGTCCCAGACAATGGCCTTTAGTAATGGTAATATCAGAAGATAACGACCAGTAAGACAAGTACATTATTCAGATTGAACAGGTAAGGTTTTCTAAATGAATAGAAATATAAATACGAACAGGAAACACACTATTCTGTTTTTTATGCATTTACCTGGTCAGGGTTGCAGTGGTTTGAATTAAATACTATTATGGGAAATAGAATCAACTAAATTCAGTAGAAAATATCGTAGGCAGGTACAAACAAAAATAACTGAGAGCGGGATTTGAAAAATAGTCCGGCGGAATTGACAAAGCAGTGACGGTGCTGGCGTCTTTACCTCTGTGCAGTCCGGACAGGATTTCATCGATTTTATTTATTTATTTATTTTATTGATCCGGCCCAAATGCTTGATTTTGTAGCGGCCTTTTTCTAAATCTGCGATGCAATTTGCAGAGCTTTGTGTTGTGTTTTTTGTTTGTTTTTTTTTTCCCCTCTCAGAAAACTTGAATTGGTGAAATTTGCTATTGCACAAAATTTTCTTCGCAGTGATGTTTGTTGGTAAATCAGACCTTTTATCTGTACTCATGTCCGACGCACGTGAATCGAAGAGCTTTGGCTGATGCGTGTTGTGATGGCGTCACGTGACTCCCAAATCTGCGGAAAATCTGCGTTAATTTTGAAAATATTGCGGAGTTTGCTTGATTTTACGTTAATTTTTGCGATTGCAAAATCGCTGAATCCTGGAGGGACTGTCTGTGTTTTTTTTTCCCCAGTGTTTTCAGAGACGTAGAAGAAGTAGGTTTCATATTTAATAGCAAAAAAAGCCACGCCCACGTACAGTTTTGATACAGGAGCAATAAACAGCAATAACAGATGCAGATAGTGACACGGTGTTACACCACTAGTGCCTGTTAGTTATACTCCAATGTCCTAGACCCATTATCTAAAAGTTAATCTTAAGATTAGCATCGACTCCACTCACAAATCCAAATTTCTTAATTGCTGCGCTTTACCATTCAGATCTGGTTAATTTCGCTCTCCCCAATTCTTCTTGTATTGTATGAAGTGCAATTCAATTACGGTGTTGTCAGCCCTAATATATAGCCATTCGATTACTCTGTATTTATGGGTCGTACAAGGATTGACTACATGCCCGCTGTAATGCACTCCCCTGACTAATGCATCTCCGCCACTAGACACGGCCAAACAAACCACAACATTTTCACCAACTCTGTTTGGTCTTTGACTCTTTCTGTCTGAGCTATGTGCTGGAAATGCTTTCAGTCGTCATCAGTGTAACAATTAGCAAAGTTTGTCTCTCTTTTTAGGACTGAGCATTTAGCTCAAAAGTGATTCGTTGCTCTCTAGTCTCATTTCCTGTTTGGAACTAACAATGCCAATCAATCTCCTAAACCCTTATCGTTTAGCTGAGCAGTCTGTCAATAAGGGGAAGAGCCACAAAAGGACGTGTTCACTTTCTGGAAATTGTGTCATGGTTTCATAAGCATTATAGCAGTGGGGTATCTTTTAAGAGTGAAGATAGCGGTGTGTATACAGTATATATAATTAGTTTAATAAGAAAATATGCAGTAATTGCAGAAACTTCTTGGGTTCTGGTATTGGTGTTGATGGGCCTTTAAACTTATGCCTTATGTCTATTTTGGCATTTAAACATTCTCTTTAATGGAGAGCGCGAGGACAGCTGACTCGACCGCATGATCAGCAATCAGTAGAAATGAGTGCAAGGTGCTGTGAATTGTGCGGACACAAAGGTATTAATGAGCGTGAGAAACCGTCAACAGTGAGAGCACTTCACCTCAGCGAGCAGTGAGACACGCCTTCACTTTCTTGTAAAGTTAATTACAAGTAAAAGAGCCATGGCCTAAAGTAAAAAGAAATCCATGTGTAATGTGTAGTTTATATTTGTCAATTAAATGTAAATGGAGAAGTGAAACCTTTTGATACCAATAAAAAAAAAAAAAAAAATCATGACTTTCCGAAGACCCCGCTTTGTCCGTGTCACACCCAGGTTATTAACAGCATTCTGAAACGCTCCCAAAACTCTACTGTACTTTGTGTAATGTGCTTTATAAAAGTAAGTCATTTTTAGTGAGCCACTGTTTTTAATAGCTATAGGCCTGTTTGGCAGACTGAAGGCAATAAGGAGAGCAGATGTTGATGTTTCAAACAATGGAAACTGCCTCGTGTTTTTTTTTTTGTTTTTTTTATATTCTTCAGACTTCATTTACATCCCTTAGCTGACACACGGCAAGCCAAGAACGTTTTCAATATCCAAGATTGTTCTAGTCATAATTGAGCCATTGTGCCTAAAAGCATTCCTTCAATTTCTCTCCAAACGACGCACAAATAAAGTTTACGATCTAGCCGAGTCCTTGCGTGTCTCCTCAGTTTAAACGTGCCTATATAATAAGTGCTGAGCTCGAATCCCCATGTAACAAAGCATCTCATGAATCACGTCAATACCTCTCAGGCAGGGCTTGAATAGGCGAGTGGTCATGATTTGTGAAAGTTTTAACCAGGGGTTTTAATTACTCTGACCCTCCAGGTGGAGGAAGACAAATGACTTTCTTAATGTTATTGGTTGCTGATTCATTTTGGCATGGCTCTTAGGGCCAAGGCTTTTGGGGTTTATTTTATTTTATTTTTGTATTTTTTTTTTTTTTTTTTAACCTCCTAGAAGATCTGTCTGGGGGCCAATTCCAATTTATATGAGATTGCTATAAAGCAAGTGGATAAAGCTATACATATAAATTAAGACCACAATCCACCATTTTTCCCTCCTCCCCATTTCGGTCTTGGCATCGTGTGCACTTTCGAACTCACTGCAAGCCCTATTACTCCCGAACGCTTGCGACATGGCTTCTTGAGTAGTCACTTGGTACACTCGTTCTCACTTAAAGCTTTCTATCATCTGGTGGCTAAAGCTGCTGAGCGGCACACAGCATAAAAGTGATTTATGGTAGGCCACCCCGAGTTGTGTTGAGGGAAGCCTGTAGCAGCCGATCTCCGAGCTCCTGTTTACATTCCTTATAGCTGCGACTCCACCTCCATCTTTCGACCCTGTGCACAATCTCTTTATATATGTAAAGTATGCTGTAAAAGATATTGGATGTGTGGTCAGGCTCATACCTCTGAATGTGTTTTGTAACGTGTAAGGAATTTTAATTTGACTGGATCATTCGTGCTGGGTTGGAACTAATACTCTCAGTTAAACAAGGTTTCATCAAAAGTATTATTGACAGTTTGCACTGATTAATAATTCATTGTTGCTGGTAGTTAAAGTGCCATTAAATGTTTTTCTGCTTTTTTATGGTTAGCCCACAGTTAATCAGACTCGGCTTCAGACAGTCTACCCGGAGTGCCTGATGACTTTTGGATACTTTTCTGGCTACAAGCTTCAGAATCATAAAGGTTAAACCTGATAAACCTGAGGCTTTCTGCTCTTTCGTGAATTTTGACCGGCGTCACAATGAGCTTTTCGGAACACAGTATACTACGTATCACGAAAAAAAGGTTCGCAGCATCCCATCTTACGTTATTCAGGAGTTTTGTTTGAAACAGCAATTGGCAAATGAGATATTCTGGCTCAATGGTTGGCGAAAAAGAAATGGCTGGTCATTGTCTGCTTTTTATGAAAGTAGGCAGAACTTGGCCATGTAACTCTAGCAAGCACCAGAGGTCTGGCCTCTCTGTGTCTGAAGCTACACAAAAACAGATATGTAATTATCCCAGTTTGGACCGGATTAGTTTTACATGGAGGGGGGTGGGATAATGTAATTGTTACTGGTGTAAGTCTGGGATTTTAATCTTATCCAAACACGTCATATTTTATCCAGTATAAACTGAGCAGTGGTGTAACCCTAGGTAATATATACAGTATATCCCATCCGAACTGACATGTTGGTAAACATTACGTCGTATCCCATAGGAATAGAGGTTTCGCGCCAGTATAAGACATGAAAGCACTTGCTCTTTTCTATTGTCTCCCAATGAAACCAAAACAAAATAGAGTTTAAAGCACAGAACAATAAAATATAGACAACATTTAAAAGGACTTTTTGGTTTTAGGGATGTTAACACAGGTGTAGCCTACATACATGTAATGGTCATGTGATCTTGTAATGATCAAGTGGACCACAAGCCCTGCAACAAGTGCTATAATAAATGACAAAACAATCAATTTGTATTGCAGTGAGGTGTAAGTAGTCTGCATGGAATTGTTCATGTGATGACCATGCATACTTTCTGAGGACATGCCCATATCTGTAATTTATACGGACATTGCTTGCTCCAACCAAATCCCTCATCATTTTTACAGATGTCCTCAACACTACCTATACGGTATGTCCCGGAAATCTTATCGCCGTCTATCGAAATCGTACTTAACTGTCACTTTTCATCAATAATCTAAAATACAGTTGCGTTACTGAGATCACTCGGGTAAAAGATTTGCACATTCCGACCTTTCCCCCACAAGCACGCGCCCACCAAGACTAGGGCAAAGGACTTATCAGTCCAACAAGTCTCCAGGGGCCAATCATAGAGTTCGTGCTTCCTCTTGGTTTGGGTCAGACTGTGGCCCAGTGCCACAGAGTTTCACTCGTCTGTTGTAGTTCTGAGAGACACGGCTGTGTACAACAAAGTCGAGTCGAGTGAGAAGCGGCAGGCCAGACTTGGGGAAAGACCAAAAATGCTTCTCGCGTGCTTTGTTTGTCCTCACTGGAACTCTGCGTCATTTTGAAGAACAGATTGTAATGCTTTCAGTTGAGACCATGCTGCCATATCTGTCAAAAGCTCTATTCAGTTTCCAAAAGTTTCTAAAAACGAGCTGCTGTAGCGACTGTGTCTAATCACTTTCTATAAGTCTTTAAGTAAAGGTCTGATTTGTAGCATTACAGGCAATGCTAAGACAAACATCTGCGCCTTATTATATACTCCAGAGTTCTTATACTTAACCGTGTTGTTCATTTATACCACTCTTTTTAACCCTCAATCAATTTAAAACCAAACATTTCTCCAGGTTACAGGTAAATATCAGTTCAACCAGTACGTGTTTTAGCGTTTATGCTGTTAGCATAGAGCTGTCCAACACTCACTAGAGTTTTTCTGGTAAAATTCTGTTTTGTTTTGTTTTTCACTTGACCTGCTAGGAATTTCTTATTAGCAGTATCAGTTTTCTAGTAAAACGTCTAGCTAGTTACTAAAATTAGAAAGCTACTAGCCATTGTGGCTGGTGAACTAAAGCCCTGGTTACTCTAAACATGCCTCTTTCAGAGGTGACACAATGGTTACCAGACAGTGAGAGATTTCCTGGTCTAAATCCCGGGAAAACCCTTGACAGAAGACGTCTCTTGTGGACAGCAATAATTATCCAAGGACTACAAACTGTTTGGGGTTGGGGAATTTGGTGTTTTTTCTTGCTAGCTGGTTCTAACTCAGAACTGAAGTACAGCATGTTTGTGTGTACCATCATCATGTTAAACATGCAGACCTAGCTTTAGCACAAGTCTAGCTAACATGAGTGACATTAGCTTAGATATGTTGTTATTATATTCCGACGTTGTTCAGTCTCCTTTGATGTCTATCCAAATAGTTCCACGCTAAAATCTCTCGCGTAGTCCTTCAGTCTTGAATGTCGGCTGTATACATACTCAGCTCGGGTGGACCTAACTCACTCGTGGCTGGTAAACGGTTTGGAAATGAAGTGATTTAAAGGCTGAGATTTATAACCTCACTACATATCAGCAGCGAGCGCTCTATTCCTCCACGTCGGCTGAGCGGCAGTCGGCCACCGATCGAAGACTCCAGTCCAAGGCATTGAATTCTCTATCACATGCAGACAATGATTCTCCACTTTACGTTTAATCTTTGTCGTGCTTTATCCTTCAGTTTTAGTTTTAGTCTCAAGCTTTAGGTTCTACCTAGAAAAGACTCAAGTGTATCTTGGTCACGTGATCATTTATTATCTCATAAATAAATTCGATTGCTGTTTTTACATCACTGAATAGAAAAGTATCCATTAAATAGTGCTACTTTGATTCATATTTAAACTTAGAGTCGTTGCTATTAGAGCAAAGCAGTCTGAAAAGGATGAGCTTTTTACCAGAGTGCCTAGAGGAACTAAGCATGTGTATATATAATTGGGTCATGGATATTACTGTGCCATTGGGTCCCTCGTTGACTCTGAACGATTTGTGTAAGAAGGACTGTCTGTAATGGTAAATGAATACTTTGTTAAAGCGAGTTGTCATACATGCTCATTTTTTTTCCCTCCCATTGACCTTGTGTAATGATACCAGTTTTGATCTGATGACAAACGTAGGTTGCTCAATGGCAGAAGCCAAGCTCTTTAGAAATTCACCAGACAACTCGAATACTTTGCGAATACCGTTAGATCAAAGCATGCAGTCTAGCACTGATGAATACAGAGGAAGGTCAAAGTGAAGAGGAAATTATGCAAGTCACAGCTGACAACTAGCTGCTTTTTTACTGAGCCACTTGAGATGCTCCTTCAGCCATATTAATTTCCTCCTCTAAATATTAAAGATCTCACACCTTTATTAATTGGTCTAGTATATATTTTTTACTTTCTTATGCTGTATTGCTTGCATTTCTCTTTACTCATAGTGTACCTTGGTTAGGTTTAAGGCTCAAGCCTATCCCAGATAGCACAAATAATTTTGCTCTCTTGAACTGCCGTCGGGATTCGAACTTGTGATCGTCTGATGGCAGGAGTTTGGCAAAATGACCAAATCGGGGATTTGGTCTAAACAAGCTATCCATCCGTATTTCAATTCCTCAGATCAATTCCTAGTTTCACATTGAAACAAAAGGTATGCATATCTGAGATGAAACAGATGTCTTGACAAACTGTTATGATGGTTTGAATAACAGTGCAAGTTCTGGTATTTGTAACAGGCCTCGTTTAATGGGGAGAAGAGGAGCATGTCCAAGTATTTCTTTTCTACACACATCATCGCAAGGTCATTATTAATTCAATGTAGTTATGACATGCCACTTCACTTTCTTTCTGGCCACGGCGGCCTGGACATGCGGTTGGTCTTCCATTATAATTCTTGCCCTTCCAGCTACCTTGGAAAGTTTGCCTGACCACCTCAGGGAAGGAATAGAAGTGTACTGTGTGAACACCAAGCTTTCCTCAGAAGCGTTGAGCTCCTGCACTACAACAAATTACAGCGCTGCTGCTCGAGACAACAGACCCCACTGGTGCACACCCAAGGGACCTTTGCGTCTCACAGGATGACCCAGTTCCATCATGCTTCTCTTTCACCTCTCTTTTCTTCCTTCCTTTTTTTTTCCTGTGTTGATGGCTTCTTTAGCCTCAATGTTTGTCAGTTAGTGAATCCTTTAACCCCATTCCACCCAGCCCCAGTCATATCGATAGCAGAATGTTTCTTTGCTAAGCAAATCATTTCCTGAAAGGTTTAAAGGTGGCGTGTACCTCGAAATTCAGCAGTTTCTGTTTCAATGCTTATCCACTGGACAAAATAACTGCAATGCAGCAATGTTGGAAAGCCATATTAATATTAATGCCTGCCTATTTTTGCCAACCTGTCACTCCAATGTGCTAAGCGAGCATCATCCATTGACTAGACTGAGTGACCAAGACTAGGGGTTGGAATTGCCTGACTGCTTCACAGTACCTGTCCTTTACCTTTCTAGGAGATCCCCCCAGGGCTCGTTAGCCAAGCACATCTCTATGAAAGTAAACTGGATTCTCGTTTGCCAAGGGAGCAACTACTAAAATGTTTGGGGTCTGTTGACACTATGACCTTTGGTAGGTGAATCGTTGCACCATTTTGTTGTCTATTAAAACGTTTTGCACTTGCATCTGGACAATTTTCTAGGCATGGCATAAGTAAATCCAGGGGTTCAGTGGCTGGCATTGCAAAGTAGTTCCCTCACCTTCACCTACCCTTGCCTATCTCTTGAGTCTGGGTTTCATTTGCCAAGGGAGTAACTGACGAGGGTTGGAATCTGATGTTTGGTTAGAGTATTGCACATTTGATTGTCTGTTTTGTCATTTCATCTATTAAAAATGTTGGGTCCGGATGCAAGTGCAAAACCAAAGCCACATTTAAATGCGAGTTTCTGTGTGAGGTTGGCGGTTGTACAGATGTACACTGCAGTGAGCTGCATGACCAAGTGACCAAGACTGGGGGCTGGCATTGCCAAGTAGTTCCTTCATCTTTGCCTACATTCCCTTTTCTATGTGATCCTGGCAAAGCAGGGAACTTTAATGTACACCAAGTCTCAAGACTCGAGCACATCCCTAGAACAAGTAAACCTAATGGTGGTTTCTTTTGCAAATGGAATAAGTTCAAGTTCAAGTGGTTTTATTGTCATTTCAACCATATACAGCTGGTACAGTACACAGTGAAACGAAACAACGTTCCTCCAGGACCATAGTGCTACATAAAACACCACACTAAACCACATGAGATGACACAGAACTAAAGAGCTACACATTCTGCATAATAACTGCCAAGGCTTGGGGTCAGACATTGACGATATGACTTTGGGTAGAATTATAATTGTGCTTTTGATTGACCTATTTTTCATTACATCTATTAAAAAATCTCATGCCATCCTTGGAACAAATGCAGCAGTGTCCAGATGCAAGTGCAAAGCCAAACCCAGATTTATACCCAGGTTTGTGTGCGAGGTTGGCAGTTGCACGACCGAGTTACCAAGGCTAGGGGCTGGCATTACCAAGTAGTTTTTTCACCTTTGCCTACCTCCACCTTTCTATGAGATGTGCCAAAGCGGGGAGCCTTGAGTACACCAAGCTTCACAACCCAGTCTCTAGACAAAATAAACCTAACGGGGTTCCATTTGCCAAGGGAGTAAGGTTGGAGTCAGACATTGACGCTATGACCGTTGGTAGGATTATAATTGTACTTTTGATTGACCTTTTTGTTGTCGCATCTATTAAAAATGCTGCCGAAATGGATCAGACTCCAGATTCAAGTGCTAAACCAAACCCAGATTTTCAAAAATCTGGGTTTCTAAGTGAGGTTGGTGGTTGTATGGATTTTGTGTGTGCAGCATGTACACTGCAGTGCAGCTGCTTCGCTCTGCAGCCCACTGAGTGTGTATACTGCTGCTGACACCTCTCTCTCTCTCTCTCTCGCTCTCTCTCTCTCTCTCGGAAAAAAAGACTGGTTTTAGCGGAATCCATCGTGTAGCCCCAGAGGCTGCTGGAGTGTACTTGTCCAGTACTTGTCTCAGTACAGGCATTTTTATCAATTTATTCTACAAGATATATAATTTTTGGTCTTTATTTTCACCGCACCCCCAACTCCATTTCTTCCTGTTTGCTTTCCTGGAAGTCTTGATCTGGCTTAAACATTGATTGGAGATGTGAGGTCCAGTGAGGACTGTCAGCCCTAAAGTCTTTGCAGCTTGCTGACTTTCCCTATAGGCTAAAACAATTGTATTCTTTCCAGGCAACAATTCTTTTATCTGCTCATTTCTCTGCTGGTATCCTCCCCGAACGTAACCTCTTTACACTCACAATAGCTGCGCTAATCTTTCTCAGATCTCATCTCCCCTTTTTTCTGTTCTCACAAATATTCTCTTTGTCTTGTGTGTGATATACACAACCTTTTCTCTTCCTGCTCTTGTCTTGGCCTATCTTTTGCTCTCATACCTACTCTTTTCCCAGCTGTAAACGATTTCTCATTTCGAGCTTGCCCGTTGCAGGTGCTGCACAGATTCCCAATCAGCTTCCTTACACCACCCCCTCCAACACTGCTCCAGTGTGTGAGCACAGCTTCTGTCTACCACTGATCTGGATTCAGACTCAGTGTGTTGGTCCTAGTGGATGTGGATGTAGGAAGAGGATAAGAAAGCTGATCCCAGGCTCACATCAGGCCCTGCAGTGCTTCCCAGGACTCCGTATCCTCTACATAACCTTCACACCCCACGCTGCAAGCCCTCCATTAACAGCAGCTTGTATTGGCCATAAAATCAGTGGTGTCCTCGTAGTCTAAATGTCTGTTTGAAGTGTAAGAGTGTTTTCAGGAGCACATTGTCTGATTGTCTGATTAATCGTCAACATTTATTGTGATTTGCATTCTCTTTATTATTTTTCTCTGAGCCTTTTGTTTCGGATTTATAGCATTTACTTTTTCTGTAAGACAACTTGAACAATAACCCCCCTATCTCTCTACCTCCCTCTCCCTCTCTCTCACTTCATTTTTCTTTCTTTCTTTCTTTCTTTCTCCTTTTCTCTTTTTATTTCTTGTTCTTTTTCCTTACTTTTTTCTGTTTCTTCCTTTCTTTTTCTTTTTCTTCCTCTCTCTCTCTCTCTCTCTCTCTCTCTCTCTCTCTCTCTCTCTCTCTCTCTCTCTCTCAGTGCCATGCGCGTGCTGTTATCCAAGCTGCCACGGCCCTGGATAGTGGATGAGAAGAAGGACGATGGCTACACTGCCCTTCACCTGGCTGCGCTTAACAATCACGTAGAGGTGGCAGAGCTTCTAGTCCACCAGGTACACACACACACACTCTCTCACACTCTTGTCTTGCCCTATTGTAACAGTAACAGTCTCTTTCCCAGAGTGACAGTAATCCTGTAAGATTATCCAATCCACTTGGAAGTGTGAAAGCACCTGCGCTTACAACTACTATAAAATGCTCAACATTAATCGAGGCTGATAATTGATCCACTTACGGTAATTATAGTTGGAGGGCTCGGAAAAGCGCTCTCAAGAGTCTCGTAGTCTTCATGCTGTTTGCTTGATCATCACAGAGCTCACACGAGTCACCACTCAAGTCAGACAACTACTATTTAAAAAAAAAAAGAAAAAAGAAAGAAAGAAAGAAGCTAGATAGAATCACTTTTCTGCTGAACGTTACAGCACAGTGATCTTCAGTAGTCAGGTAGTCAGTATGCGCTGTAAGCTTCTATTGCACAATTTAATGTTTCAGATGCATTCTTGTGCTCAGTTTTAAAAGCCACCAATTTAAAATTAGATCCCCAAGTCACTTCCTGTTCCCTGCTGATGCTCACTACATAGGGCAGGGTGCATACTAGTGTTGTAGAACATATGTATAGCACAACAGATCACAATATATTCCTTGTACAATTGCTTTTATTGTAAAGTTGTCTGAGAAATTTTATACTCAAACTATTGGCACCCTTGGCTTTAGTACCGTAGGCCAAAAAAAAAACAATATTATGTCATTCACTTATTCCTTAGGTGGTAACATAATGCCTCCAGAAAGACACCTCCTACTTTTGTCGGTCTTGTTGCATGTCAGGAAACAGACACACGCTCTTGACCATGGTATGGATTGTTCAGCGTTCTCGGATTAATAATCATACCGCGCTATTCTGGGTCGCTCAGAACTTGTTAGCTTCCAATCATGACTCCTGACTCACTGGCTGTGAATTTAAGGCTTAACACAAAGGAGCCGCCTCGCAATCCGAACCCCGTGAGTCCACCTTTCCCAGTGGCCCACCATAGCACATTAGCTGGTAGTAGAAAGGCACAGGGCTAGAGAAGGGAGAGAGGGTTCACACCAGTGTGACTTGAGCCTCCTCCGCCGCTGAGCCGCAGCAGGAGCTGCACTGCTGCAGTGCAGAGAGAGGTCCGTGTTGCTGAGGGGGTTCATTCAGGGAATATCTGAATACAAATTACATCCCAGTAGCTCACGTTTCTGAACACAGCCCGTGGGAGCAGAATGCAGCACGTGCTGATGTGCAGATGCGCCAAAAAAATGGTGCCGGGTAGCTAGGTGGGAAAATGAAACAAAAAATGTATAGGATGTCCGTTATATGTATTAAAGCCTTCCGTTTACTTTGCTGCATATTTCATTGGCAGGTTTATTGCAGATCTCCCTAATGGCATTTGATTGAATGTAGTTTATACTGCAGGAGAACCGACTTCCAGACAGAACGCTCTCAGCCAAATGCGATTTAAGCACTTTGTCTCTTTCATTCTCCCTCGCAGGGAAGTGCCAGTCTGGACATACAGAACGTAAACCAGCAGACTGCGTTGCACTTGGCCGTGGAGCGGCAGCACACGCAGATCGTCCGGGTGAGTGATCGCTGGTCTTCCCTTCGCTCTTTATTCCTTATTCCTATTCTCCTTTACTCATACTCAAAGAGCTCTCATTTACTGATCTCACTCGAACACTCCTCCTCCTCCTCCTCCTCCTCCTCAGTCTGAGCTCATCCACTTTAAGGAAGCAAACTGTGAGAATGGCTCAGCTTGGCTCTACCACGCACGGCCTCCTGCAGCAGAATTAGCCTCCGTGATTGAATTAATTCAGCCCCAAGGACTCCAGGGCGCTACTAGGAGAGAAACCAGCGTGTGGTCTGAATGGCGAATTCAAAGATTGTTTGAGCGCCATCTTGTGGACGCGTAGCTGGTTTGCGCCCACATATGCTTGCGTTCGATATCATCAATGTGTTATTAATATTACGTTAATAATAACCAAAGAACTAAGTAACCAGACTTGGATGTGTTGTTTATACTTAAATATTTAAATGTTTTGACTTTAAGAACTATGGAGAAAAAAAAAAGACTGATTAAAAAAAATCTAATAAAAACTAACCAAATGGAAATTAATTTCACATGTAACACATAACACCCAATAATGCGCCTCATATATAAAGAGTGAAACACTTCGGGGCAAGCTGTTATAGGAAAATAATCAATTACAGTGTGTTGTAATGATGCCGAGTTGCTGTTACCACCCCAAAGTTGATTATTTTCCAATAACAGCACAGCAGTTTGCCAACAGTTATTATTATTTTATTTATTAAAGAAAACAACGCACATTTTATCCATTTATAGTTACGTTTAATGTTTCGGAACATCCATGAATAATGTTATATTCCGTCTATGTAGCAGCTATATTCCCTCTCCAGGGTCTTTTTTTTAACCCATGTTACTGAGAAACCAGCTATTAAAACATGCATAAATAAATTTTAGCCATGATACGCATCTTGCTTTTTGTCATCAATGTAGGTTAACCAAACATAATGAAAATTCAATATTTTAGTTTGATTTATTATTTTAGTCAGAACGCCCACCACACACCAGCTATAGATGGAGAGGAGAGAGATGTAGCCAATTCAGGGATGGAGATTATTAGGGGGCCATGATAGATAAGGGCCAATGGGGGAATTTCACCAGGACACCATGGTTATACCCCTACTCTTTACGAGAAGTGTCCTGGGATTTTTTTTAATGACCACAGAGAGTCAGGACCTTGGTTTAACGTCTCATCCGAAAGACGGTGCTCCTTTACGGTGTAGCGTCCCCGTCACTATACTGAGGCATTAGGACCCACAGGGAGAGCACCATCTGCTGGCCTCCCTAATACCACTTCCAGCAGCAACCTTAGAGGTCTCCCATCCAGGTACTGGCCAGGCTCAACCCTGCTTAGCTTTAGTGGGAAACCAGGCGAGAGCTGCATGGTGATACAGCTCTGGCTAGAGCTGTGTAAATGCTGCACACCTCCCAGCCAATCAGAAACGAGTATTTTTTCTATAGGAGTCTTGTTGAAACAGAAAGCAGTGCTTGCTCTCCCAGATGAGTTAACGCGTGTCCTCCGTGTCTCCGCAGCTGCTGGTGAGAGCCGAGGCCAAACTGGACGTGCAGGACAAGGACGGGGACACGCCGCTGCACGAGGCCCTGCGTCATCACACCCTGTCCCAGCTCCGGCAGCTCCAAGACATGCAGGACGTCAGCAAGGTGGAGCCCTGGGAGCCCTCCAAGAACACGGTATGCACCTCACATCAGCTTTGATCAACACAAGAAATTGTGAATATTTGTATGTTTCAGGCACTATTACTCATGCTTACAAACCTTTTTTAATATAAAGTAATATTCAAATTCTGCAACCTTTGACCCACTACAAAAAAAAATCACAAAACATTTTATTCTTTTTTTTCCCTGCACAAAATGATATCCGCCATATTAAACAGATGAAAATGCTAACTAATGTGTTAAACATAGTTAATGTTACTTAAGAGTAATCTATTTAAGTGTTATGTAGCTGTACGAACTGTTAACAACTTCGATTGCTACTATATAAGACTGAAAAATGTACTTAAGTAAGGAATTAAACGTGAAAGGAAAGGCTGATATAGGAAAATAATCATCAGCGGGGTGCTGTGGTGCGACCCAGCGCGAAGTCGGATTGCTGTTAGTTGATTATTTTCCAATAACAGCACATCCTTATGTGTTTTATACCTCTATCACAACAATTAATCACCAATTACAATTCTGTATTTATTAAAAATCAACATATCATACTTTTTAGCCATTTATAGTTACATTTAATGTTGTAAAATGTTAATAAGCCATAAAAACGCAGCTCGTCACGTTACCAAGAGACCGTAAAAGGCGTAAACTCCTCTGTCTTGAAGACTGCAGTCTCGTTGCCACTGGAGACTCCTTCCATGAATGTTAAATCAATTTCTCCTTACTGAAAACTGTCAAAATCCAGTTAAGTCCCTGTAACGCATTAATATAAACCTGTAATTTGTCTTGCTGAACAGCTTCGAACCAATCAGGATCGAGAATTTAACAACGTTGTGTATAAGCCCTAATTTGGTGGATTGATGTAATTTATCTCCTTTGTCCGATCGATCTTATTAATAGATCTTAAAGTATACATCCATAATGTAGCTGAGGAGGAAAGCTGACCCAGAATCAGAGAGAAACTGGAACACTGTTTTTAAAGCGAAGTATTTCCGTTCCGAGGCCCCTGCATAAGCAGCACTGAAGCCTGGTGATTTATTTAGCCTCTCTGTGGCCGTCACGTGCTCTTAAGCTTCTCCTTCTCCTATTCGGATCACTCCGGGCCTCGTCTCTGCGTGATAAGCCACAGAGGGCGCTGCTGGGATCAGAACGAGATCAGCAGGAGGACGGCCGGGGCGCGCCCAGAAGCCTAATTGAAATCTACAGCACGTTCGCTTGTACAATCCAGCAGCGCAATGGAGAAAATTGAATTTCCCGGCCCAGCGGCTCCATCAGAGCAGATGTAAGAAGCGGCGAGCCAGGACACAATCAGGGGAAACGATCCAGACTCATTGGAACGCCAGCATTCCCCCACCCCTCCCAATCCTGTATCTTTTCTTCCTCCTCCCCCTGACTGCCTCGCCTGTCCCGTTGACCTAAGTGGAATGCGATATCACCACGAGAGGAGAAATGGCAGCTATAGCGAAGTTAAAATAGCGGAACAGCTGCTAAATGAATCGCTTGTTCTCAGCCCATTAAGGTCCGTATTGGCAGTTTGGGGGAGAATATGCGCACTCCGAAGTGCCTTCTTATGAACTTTTACAGCGAATCGGTGACTCCCAGACCGGTCCTTAATACACGGCAAACCTTAAAATAAATTTTTAGTACAGGAGCCTTAAAGATTAAAGCTGCTCAGCTAATATAATGTTTACCACAAACAGCCGCTGAGATTGTCTTCTCAGAAGGTAATGAGATGGAACTGTAACCATTAGTGGCTAAAAAAAAAACAGGGTCTTACTGATGTAGGATTTTTGCAGATATTTACATATTTTGTTGATATTTGGACAGTAACATGATAAATGAAGCGAGCCTAAGGAAATAAATCATGCCAGTGTGCAGACGATGTAATATACCCATCTCTCTAACCGACTCTTCTGAGTGATATCTAAAGTATAAAGCTAGTATACATGAGTTTTACTTAATTATTGTGATTTTTTTTTTGTTTTGTTTTTTTTAACTGTAATATGATTGTAAATGATGTAACGTTTTCCAGTGTATGTGCAACTGCACCTTTAGAAGTCAGATACAAATTCTTAGATCTCCTGTCCCTGTTATACAACACTGTGTATGTGTGTGTGTGTGTGTGTGTGTGTGTGTGTGTGTGTGTGTGTGTGTGTGTGTATATACAGCACTGTGCAAAAGTTTTAGCCACCCTTTTTTTTTAGTACAAACTTTGTTATAGATTTTTTATTTTATGACTTCAAAAAGTGAAAATTCGTCCACTTTAATAGGAACACCTGCTCATTTATACAGTTATCCAATCAGCCAATTATGGGGCAGCAGAACAATGCATGAACTCTTACAGATACAGGTCAAGAGCTTCAGTTAATTTTCAAATCAAACATCAGAATGGAGAAAAAGTGAGATCTCTGTGACTTTAACCGTACATTTATCATTTATTTAAAAACAAAAAAAAAAAACACAAAAAAACAGTTTTTACTGGTCAGAATATCCCAGTGAGCCATTTTCGGACACAAAAGAGTCAACTCTTATTGGTGAGCTGAATCAAATGATATGACTCACTGAAAAGATTTGCCATGATTACTGGCTCATTTTGTTGTGAAGTTGAAGTTAGACCCAAAAGTTAGAGAACTGATGAGAAATGCCCCCTTGTGGACGATGAAATAAAGGCAGGAGGAAAAGGGAAAATGGCTTCAACTTCAGATATCATCAATCAGTTTCATCATGAATAATTCAATCGGTATCGTCAATATTCATGATCCAGTATGTGGGTCTGGCTCTACAAAACCTAGTATTACTTTTAGACTACTAAATTCCAGACTAATTAGAGCTTCTCCTAGGTCTTTCCTCTTCTGATTGAATTATACTGGTGGACTTAGTGCTCTAAGAGTGAGCACATCATCTTGTTCAATTTTTTTTTTTTTCTCTTTCTTTCCTCCTGCTCCTTTATTCACACATCTATTTGACCTGCTGTCCGACCTCCCGTTAAACACCGTCTCTCATCCTCATTAACACCCCGTGCTGTCTGTACACGTCAGCTCCCTAAGACCTTATGTCTCTCCCTCTGTCACACCCAACACCTGACGTCTGGCCTGCACAGATACGATCACCACTTCCTCATTCTCTCTGCCCTCAGACCTGCCAGTGGGCCACATCCGCTCCCTGCGACCGCTCTAAATCACACAGCCGATGGCGGGAGGCTGAACCGGGGCCAGAGGCTTGTCATTTATTAACGCAGGCAAATCAGTGTGACAAATCTCTCGCATATTACTCAGCGTGTAAATGGATCCTCCAGATCCGGCTCAGAATGCTGAAGTGTATGTGCCGTCCTCTTCATTCGCAGAGCGTAGTGCAAAACATTCCAGATGAACGTGTTATACGCGTCACACTTTATGGATCGTCTGCGCTGTTTACTTTGTGATTCGTTCCGTTTAGTTTAGGAAGAGTGGCTCAAAAGCAGTCATATGTCTTCAGTTCACTCATCTGCTATTGCTTTAACATGCACAAGGAAACTTTTCAGGAACCTTCAGGAATCAGGTTCAATGTTGCTTCCTGAATTTCCTGAATTTTATTTCCCAGAGTTGCTAGTTTTCTATGGAACAGGAACTATTAGGGAGGTTCCTGACTGAACTGTTCCTTACTGGTCATATGCAAGCTTCAAACAATGACGAATCTCTCGTATCTGTTATTAATAAACTCGGACACCTTTTGAGGATCTCTGAGCCCTTTTGAGGAACTCTGAATGCGTTTCAGGAATTCTGAACCCTTTTTTTTTTTTTTTAGGAACTCAAACTTTTTTATGAAATCAGATCTCACAAATTTTAGGCACTATGTTAGTTCCTAGGCCATGGTTCCAGGAATTGTGTGGCATCAGTATATTCCAGGAACCCTCTAGTTCTCATTTAGGAGCGTTTCTAAAAAACCTTTAGTTTCTAAAAAAGATTACAGATAGTGTATCTGTAGATAGAGTTAGCAGTGTAGCTGGAATTACACACACATTACTTCTCGGTTCAGTATGGAGATTTGAGTTGGAGTTATTCTGAATGACTTCTTTCTCACTGTTTCATGTTTCCGTGTAGCTGATTATGGGACTGGGGACGCAAGGAGCAGAGAAGAAGAGCGCCGCCTCCATCGCCTGCTTCCTGGCAGCCAACGGCGCCGACCTGACCATCCGCAACAAGAAGGGCCAGTCTCCGCTTGACCTGTGCCCTGACCCGAGCCTGTGCAAAGCCCTGGCCAAGTGCCACAAGGAGAAGACCAGGTACTCAGAAAATCATAATCTAGATTTAGTTCAAAATTTCTTTCTACTATAAACGATTAAACAAGTTATTTACGGTAAAATACAAGTCCTAAGAATCACAAATACACGTATTTAAAATTTTACACGTTTCCTTTTAAAAAAAATATAGAATGTTACATGTTGCAGACTGTAGAAAAATTAATACATAACAAAATGAGGTGTTTGTGTGCCTAATCTTACCTATGTCTGATCTACGTAAAAAAAATTTTCCCCTGTCTTTCTCCTTTGATGTCTTTTTTTTTCTTCCCCCCCCTCCATCCTTGGTTCCTTCCTGCTCTCATCCATCTTCACGCCTTGTCATGTTTTCCTTTCTCCCCATTCATCATTTGTTTGACTTTTCCCTTTTCCCCTCTCTGCCCTGCTGCCGCTTCCCTTCTTCCTCTGGTCACGCTTCTCTCTGGCCGTCCTTCCCCACTCGCCGTGTCTCTCAGTGGGCAGGTGGGGTCCCGCAGCCCGTCTCTAAACAGCAACAACGAGACCCTGGAGGAGTGTATGGTGTGCTCGGACATGAAGCGGGACACACTGTTCGGGCCGTGCGGCCACATCGCCACCTGCTCGCTGTGTTCTCCTCGCGTCAAGAAGTGTCTCATCTGTAAAGACCAGGTCCAGTCCAGGACCAAGGTAGTGCACAATATCTCAGCAGTACATTTAGAAGATGGTGGGAAAAGTCTGAGTACAGTATATAGTGTTCTTAAATTATTCAAAACTGTTTATTTAAGTTTTTATAGATCTTTACCATTTCTTGGTAGTGGCCATAAGCCTTTTGTACCTGAATGTGTTTTGTAAGGAATAAAATGTATTTTCAATTATTTTCCAAAAAACAGCATATCCCCGAAGTGTTTTATTCCTCATATGCCAAAGCAATTTGCCTATGAGTAATTTATTTAAAAAATTTATTAAAGAACCACATACTTATTATTCATTTATAGTTACATCTGCGAAACAAGTTCTTAAGTTATGTAGCTTTATCTTTAACTTGAAGTTGCAGCTTGTTACTGAGAAACCAAGGGGGGAAAAAAGGGAAAACTCCAAGCTTAAAAGTTACAGCTTTACCTCTGACTGTTACAAAGTTCTAACACTGGAGACTCCTTCCTTAATGTTAGAATGTGTGCATTAATATAACTTTGAGATTTGACTTTTGCTGCGTCTCAGTTCGCCTACTTATACTATGCACTAAAAGTATGTACTTGTATACTTTTCAGTGTGTAGCAAAAGAGTACTGGGACATACGGACACGTCATGTGACGGAAGAGAACGTTGTTGCCTAGTTACGCACACCGTCACCTTCGTTCATTATTCCTTATATAATGCATACTAAATCATTTAATGTACCATTCCCGTGATTTTATTTTTCCACATTGCATTTACACCTCTCTAAAATGCGTCCTTGAACGCAAGGACGCAAGCGTCCTCCCTTCCTCACGCAAGGAGTTGTGGGCAACATTAGCTGAAAAAAAGTGTTCACGGATCCACACGTCGAAAATCTACTGGAAACAGTAGACCATCCGGGTACCTTTAGGGATTCTCATTTCAACATACTACGATTTATTTGGGACATACAAATTCTAATCTCGGATACTATTTAGGACGGACAGAAGGCGGATTGAGACGCAGCATTTCTGATTTAACCAGAACTACTCTCAGAGCTCCTGTCATAGAAACATAATCACTACCTTCTGACCAATCAGAATCAAGAATTCTACAGTGTTGTGGTATAAATGCCTTTAAAGCGAAACTTTCCACTTAACCCAAATGACACATTTGGCATCTGTTATTTATTTATTTTTTTATTTTTTGGTGACTATTGCTCTGCAGTTGATGAGGCTAATGTTGCTAAAAAGTAAGGAAAGCTTAAAGCTACCAGTTACCAGCCATTATCAAATAAAATAAAATAGCAGAATTTGCTATTACAGATCAAGATCCCCCATTTGAATCACCTGTAAACTTTGGGCCACGCCCCCTATCTGAGTCTCATACTGGTGTGGTAAGTACTCTGATGCGCCGAGATTCAGCTCCAACACGTCGCTACGACCACGCCCTTTTCTCCATTTTTATAAATAACCTTGTGTCATGATGTTTTTAACAACGCTAAACTGGTAGCTGTAAGCACTTCTTTAACTGTTAGCAGCATTAGCTTTAACGCTCTGCTTTAATAAAGACGAAAACCTCCACCGATATAGAGAGAAATTGTTTACATTGTCTTGTCGCGGTCAAACTGTTGATTTGATTGGTTTCTTCAGTCATGTGACCGTATCATGGCTGTGTGTGAGGTGTGTACCTGTGTACGTATAACCTGGTCCACGCTAAGCCTCTTTTCTGCTCTGGCCCGCAGATTGAAGAGTGCGTGGTTTGCTCAGACAAAAAAGCAGCCGTGCTCTTCCAGCCCTGCGGTCACATGTGCGCGTGTGAGAGTAAGTAAGCCGCCGAACCTTCCTTCCACACATCTGTGTGTGTGTGTGTGTGTGTGTGTGTGTGTACACATATATCATTGTAGAACCTACGCGGTTCACTCTGTGTCCAAAATAACGCCATTTGAGATCTGACTCCAAGTCATATCACTTGTAGGACCCGGCACTCGAGTGTCTTCACCTTATTGTTCACTCACTAACGAGGTGCTTGGGGTTTTAACCTCTTCCCTTCTCCGTGTGTGTGTGTGTGTGTGTGTGTGTGTGTGTGTGTGTGTGTGTGTAGACTGTGCCAGCTTGATGAAGAAGTGTGTGCAGTGTCGGGCGGTGGTGGAGCGGCGTACTCCTTTCGTCCTGTGCTGCGGAGGGAAAGGTATGGAGGATGCCACTGATGATGAGGACCTTAGTGAGTGAACTTCCACAAGCTCCCTTTTTTAATTTCTCTTTCCTTTTCATATTGTATTCATACTCGATGTTTTTTGACCTGGCTTCGTTGCTTCTGTTTTACTTTTGCTCATGTTCATGTTTCTAATGTTTGTTTGTTTTTGTTTTTTTTCCTGCTAGAGGCTTATGTGATATTACACTTTATAAAGTCTTAAAGGAAAAATCCACCCTATTAATTTTTATATTTATGATGTGGTCTTCAGCAGCGTCCAAGATTTATTTTTTAGAATAAATAAACAATAAAATGTTTATTTGGTGGGATTTAACCCTCGCTTCATCTCTATATAAAGAGAGCGATGCAGCGGCGCTTTAGTCTGTCCAGCTGTGACACCTCCTCGTCTGTACACGCCGCTCAAACATATTAGTTTTCGAAAGTATTTCAGTATGAACATATTTAATGTTTTTCAGGGTGGACTTTTTCTTTAACATGGTCGCAGAGTAGTTCCTATGTCTTTCCAGATTTCCCAACCTTACGTCAAACAATTAGAATTTTTTTTTCCCCCTAAAGATTTTCTGTCCTGTGTTTTGCCATGAGTGTGTTTTGTTTTTGTCGTACATTATTATTCACCTCCATTCATCACGATCCCAGTGCTCACGGCCCGCCGTCTAATTTTTTCTGTTGGTTTAGTTTGAGTTCAAAGGGACACTAGTGTAAGTTCACTTATATGGTATTTGTTTTTCAGAGGGATCTGTTTCTTTGTAGCCACGCTTAGATGTCAGACAGATCCTTCCAAGCTGACGTCACATAGTTTCTCACTCTCTCTCTCTCACACACACACACACACACACACACACACACACACACACACACAGTTCAGTCAACAGAGGAATGCAGCTTGTAACTCTTATCTCGCCCCTCTCCCTCGCCCCAGTGCCTGCATTCTGTTTGTCATAAGGGGCAACTTTTAGTTTAGTGTCCCACAAAATGTAATTTATCCTCGCAGAGACTGGCCAACGATCTCCTCTCTGCTACACACACACACACACACACACACACACACGCTGCACATACTATACTGTCATTCTCAGATTCCACCCCGGGCGGGATCCTGCCTGGCGGCTGTAGTCACACACCCTGTAGGCCAGAACACTTTAGCATCTACGTCCGAGAGACTCATCGGCCCGAAAGTGGATATGACGAACACCAGAGCAGCCTGGAAAAAATAACCCAGGGTGTTGGGAATCAAGGGTTACTCAAGGTCACTGATTACTTGAGACCGGAGTGTTATATTTTTACACCAGGTTTTTTACCAGATTTTTATCGCATGGCCGTCCATCAGTAATGATAGAATTGAGCGTATGTACTTTTCCTAGGTTTTTGAAGAGGGGTTGTTTAGTCAGCGATCATTTTGGGTGCTTGAGACTCCCCTCAGCACAAGCAGTGAAATGGCCAGGCCTCCGCTTTTAAATATCACCTTAACAGACCGCTCTTTCCTTTTACTCCTGCTCTTGAATACTTCATGACGCTATGCTGTAGGGCAGTCTAGGTTAGCCCTGAGCGATTGCAGAGCGCCATGCATTACGTAACCCTGTGATTGGTTGCTTCTCAGCAGGGAGCTCTAACTCAGTGGCAGGGGGGTCGCAGGATCTTCTCCAGCCCAACAATCTGGCGCTAAGTTGGTGTAAGTATTCCCTTCCTCCCCCCCCCCCTTCAATTCTCTCTTTTCCAAAGCTTCCTTCCTGCTCTCTCAGAACGCAGAGCTCTTCGCTCTTGCACTGGCACTGGCTGCTCTGCTCTTTCGGGAGTCTCCGGAGTCATCGTGTGTTGGCTCCAGCTCCTGACAATAAGTTAAATCTTCCCTTAGACTGTGTTTAAAGTGTAAAGTCTAAATGAAGCTAGCTGCCTTACTCATGACCCCCCAAACCCCCTCCCCCACCCCACCAGTAATCAGTTGAGTTTCTAAACTGAAGCAAACAAGGATACCAAAGAGAATCCAACTTTGGTCAAGGTTCTTGTTGAAGCCCAGTGGTTCAGCAGTCACCCGCGAGCAATAGACGGGGTGTCTCTTAGCAGCGGGTGGCGTTGATCTGATAAGAGTTCTCAACATCTGCCTGTCTTTGTATTGCAGCCAGTGGAAATATCCCAGCCTTGCAGAGGGACAAGGACAACACTAATGTCAACGCAGACGTGCAGAAGCTCCAGCAGCAGCTCCAGGACATCAAAGAGCAGGTAGGGTTTGTTGCAGTGACTCAACTCTGTATTAGTATCCGTGGTGACTGGTTCAATCACAAGTGGACAGCTGGGTGAGTCTCGAGAGATGACTAGCGATCGGATTTTGCAAGTAGGCCCAAGATGTAGTTTTCTAGAAGGTTCTTTGTTGAGTTCTGCTTGGACTTCAGGCACAGAAGGCAACCTCAGTGTGTGGCCAACAAGTAACAGCCCCAGAATATCCAGAGACCAACGTGTAGTAGTCATCTAGAATGTTCTTTTTGGAGCTCTGCTTGGAACACGTGGCCAACAAGTAACAATCCCAGAAAAGCCTGAGCCCAATGTATAGCCATTGCTACTGGTGTGGTGGGAAAAAAAACCCTAAACCACTGTGTTTTATTTGTTCTAGACCATGTGCCCGGTGTGTCTGGACCGTCTGAAGAACATGATCTTCATGTGCGGCCATGGCACATGCCAGCTGTGCGGCGACCGCATGAGCGAGTGCCCCATCTGCAGGAAGGCTATCGAGAGGCGGATCCTGCTGTACTAGAGCTCCATGCCTCCGACTCCTCCATGCTTCTCACCGCAGCACCTGCTCCTGTGGCTCATGCTCATCAGTGTTACGTCAATTCTCTCTTTTTGTTATTGTCTTAAAGCAAACTTCTGGACTCATGTTTTGCTAAATCATGGGCTATTCTCTTTGGTTCATTACAAGCTCGTTGCATGGTAGATGTGGAAACCATTGCATCTTGTGCTCTACTTTATTGTCCATAGTTTTTGGCTTCTCCATAAATGTAAACTTGCTTATTAGGGAGTATATCTACTTAACAGAGTGTATCAGTACTCTGTCCACCAGCTTTATGAGCTCAGAACAGTACAACACTGCAAGTCTTTACCTATGCAGCACGTTCACCTTCAGTGTCTAATGGGACTCCTGAGCAGAAGCTTGCGCGTTCAGCTTTGTGTGCTTTGTACCCTGTGCTGTTTTTTTTATTGCGCAAACCTACAAGCTTAGAAAAGGGTGCACCGATTCCAGCAGAAAAGCGTTCGAATCCCCACAAGGCTACAGCCATCCCTGAAACAAAACTGTCTGAGTTGGCGTGGCTATTCTTTCCCCTGTAAATCACAGCAACTCTAGCCAATCATGGGTGTCTGTGAGCTCATGTATATGGAAGAGTGTTACGCTGTGTTACGCAGCACTGCGAGGCAGCAGTTCCACGTGTCTCACGGGAGCCTGCGTGTTCTTAATGCTGTAAATGTGTGTTTTGATAACTACCACGCCGTAGATCTTTATAACAGGATGGAGCCGATTTCTCACAAGTAACAGCAGTAATAGATCAGCAAACACAATGAACGTGAATAACGGTTATTTCATTATATTTTTTGATGACGTGAAAAAAAAACAAGATGCTAGCCTGACATCATATCTATCAGTCAATGGTTTACTGCCACTCTGTTTTGTCGAGAGCAAAAAACACCAGGTTTTGTAAAAAGCTGTCACAAAGATCAACACCTCCAGTCACAGCCACTAGGAAATTGAGTACTCCAACTGTTCAAATTACAAAAATGGACGTCTCTAGTGAACAAAAAGAACGCAATCAAGCTGATCTCGCTCCTAATTCGGCAACAAACGCCAACGATAAATTGGTTTAGTTAGTCTGAGAATGTTGGTATCAGGTTTTTTTTGTATCTTGATATCGTATCGGAAAAGTGGGATCGGGAAGATACACCACTACTCAGAAGTTTTTGAGGCACCTCTCTGTTTTCAGTGGTTTTCTTTCAGTTTGCCAAAGCGTGACCTTTTATTATAAAACAATATAAATCTTGTATACATCATCTTAAATTTGATTGGTTAAGCGAGACGTGAAGATCGTGACCCTGAATGCTATTGAACATTCATGATTCCGAAGCTTGTGGCCAGAAAAGTGTACCTAAGATACAAGACACTCTGTGGCCCAAGGGTTTTGTGTTTGAAAGAACACGAAGTTTCTAAAAACTTTTCACCAGCACTGTACTTAACTTTGCTTGAAAATAAGGAAATATCCCACTTGTTCACGACATATATAAACACACCAGTGAATCAGATCAACAAAAATCAGATCTATTCAGATATCGATAGAGTTTCACGCACGCTGTCAAATCGGTGCATCCTTACTTTAAGTGCTTTAAGATTGAAAAACTTCCTCTGCTTTCTTTGAGCTTCTGCAAACACGATTATGGTCAGCGTGAGCAAGTAACACCGAGAAACACTAAACACTGTCATTATCTTGTTAACACTGCCCAAAATCTTTTAGCTGCCATTTTCAATATTCTATAATCTATAGTAACGACATTTCAAGTGACGCATCTTTTTCTTTTTTTTTTCTTTTCTTTTTTTTTTCTTTAAACCATCATTTTAAAATTAAAACTAGAATCTTGAGTATATATAA
Source organism: Cranoglanis bouderius (assembly GCA_023630585.1). Classification (NCBI taxonomy): domain Eukaryota; kingdom Metazoa; phylum Chordata; class Actinopteri; order Siluriformes; family Cranoglanididae; genus Cranoglanis; species Cranoglanis bouderius. The sequence goes on from CM042536.1 coordinate 25,337,567, forward strand.
GTAGCATAATCTCCATCCACCACGGTATGTAATGTACTCTACATACCAGCTGTACTGCAGTATGTACACACACTTAGTATTATTGTTCCACGTTCCCAGATAGAGGAGCTAAGGACATGGAAAAAAAAAAAAAAAAAAACCCTGTTGTCTTAAAACGATAAAGCGAAACTGACTGGATGAGAAAACTGTCCTTGAAGCATGATTGGTGTGGCACGAAAGAAAGGATGAAGCACTAACAACCACTGAAAAACAAAAATCTCAACATAATTTGATATGTTCTGGGGATAAAGTACTTCAACTTTTTTTTTTTTTTTCATCTTTGTAGACTGAAATCGAGCGTACTATCTAATATAAAGCCAAGAAGAGAAGTGTATACAACACAGCAAAGTCTTTCAGATAGCAACGTTTTTTAATGGTTAGCAAGTATGAAAAGTAGGACACTAGGTTTTTACGCGAGCTTTTCTTCTGCTCGCTTGAGCAGTGATGAGAAAAGTTTGTAGGCTAAGAGAAATATTTACCAAAAGACAGAGTGCTCGTGTAGTTCAGCATATCTAGAAGCTCACGTCGCTATTCTGATATAACCTCTATCCTCTTTACGGACAGTGTTTTAACCACGCTGAGGTCTTTAAATGAGTGGAACTTGTAATATAATTTATTGGAGCCATTTGCTTATGACTCCATAGATTACCAGTGCAAAACTTTTTTTTGTTGTTGTTTTCATGGGGAGGGTGGGGGAAAAGTAGCTTCATACTTTTGCCTTTTTAATATTTTGTATCATTTTCAGTAAACATGTTAACATCCGAGGCTTAGATGCACTAATGTACTTTAATGGTAGTATCGTGTTGTCATGGTTACTTCAAAGGTCTATTTTGTACCTTATTTTCAGTACATAAAAGATTATCCAGGTTTAAAAAAAAAACAAAAAAAAAAAAACGTTTGATGTATGCAGTACGTTTATCATGGGGAAAATGTTCATTCATTCTGTATTGCAAAGAGCTTTTAAAAGAAATGCATTGCAGAATAAAGATCTAATGAAACAACTGTGTGGTGACCTTTGGGTTTTTGACAGTCATATTATGATCTTGAGCTCAACTCACTCTCCGTATGGAGTTTCGCATGTCCTCCTTGTGTCCGTGAGCGTTTCCTGCGGGTCCTCCGGTTTCCTCCCACCTCCCAAAAACATGCCAGTGGATGTGTCGGCGTGAATGAGTGTGTCCCATCTAGGGTGTATTCCCAGCTCATGCCCAGTGTTCTCGGGATAGTCTCTGGATCCACGGTGACCCTGACCATGAATTTTATCTGAAGAAAGGCAGAATTGTCTTGTGACACGTGTTAGTTTCAGATTAAAGTGGAATGATTTTATCAGATTATTAGCTGCACAATTACTGTTACTAAGCAACATTTTCCCCTCCCTCTACTCTTTCTACCATTGACAAGGGACCCCTATTGTCCCCTATGATGACAAAGCCAACATTCTGTTTGCTGTTTAAGCTTATTATTATTATTATTATCATTATTATTATTGTGAGACCCATAATTTCTAAACGCTGCTCCTTCTAGAGCGTTCAAGCTACATGAAACAAATTCGCCGCAGACATTTAACCTGTTTTATGACTTTTTTTAACTGATCAGAATTACGGTTTTCCCATTAAGGAAGCTCAAAGTGGCCAAAATTCCCATTGACTTCCATTGAAAATGTCAGACTGTTATAACCTATTGCGCATTCAAGCTACTTCCACCAAACTCAGCAGAGCCCCTCAAGCTGTTCAGACTGATCATGCTGTATTTTTTCTAACTGATCAGACTTACAGTTTTCTTGTTACAGAAGTTCAAAATAGGCAAAATTCCCATTGACTTCCATTGAAAATGTCAGACTGTTATAACTCCATGAGCTTTCAAGCTACTTCCACCAACCTCAGCACAGTGCTTCAAGCTGTTCACACTGGTCAGGCTGTATTTTTTCTAACTGATCGGACTTACAGTTTTCCTATAGCAGATGATCAGATATCCCACAAACTCCCATAGACTTATATTGACAGGAATATTCGGAGCCTGGCTCGGAATGTTCAAGATTTCAAACTCCAACCGTCAAAACTCACACACACCTGAGTGCACACGGCCTGAAGCCCCTCGTCTCTCCCTCTTACTCTGTCAATGTTACCTGTAACAGAGACTCTCACTTCATCTATCACTCTATCAGTGCTACACACGCTCTCATCCATCAGTCTACCAGTAGCATTCTCTCTCTCTCTCTCTCTCTCTCCCTCTCTCCCCCCATATTTCTTTCTATCAATCTACCTGTATCACTTTCTCACTCCTTCTGTCTTTCTACTAATAACACTCTTTCTCCATCTATCTACTTGCCACTCTCTCACTCCAGCTGACTTTATACTTGTATCATTCTTTGTCATCTGTCTTTCTACCAGTAACTAACTGTCTATCTTTCTTTCTTTTGTTCTTTCTTTCTCTTACTTTCTTTCTTTCAACTTCAAACTATCTTCAAGCTTATGAAACAGTTTCAAACTTTCAGACTGGCTTTGTCAAGCCAACATCAAAACTTGTGATGAACATGACCTATCTAGTTATATCCTGAAGCATCTACACTCGTTACATTTCTCCACTCATTTATTTCGATTTTCCTTTTATTTGGCACCTGTTTCTATATTCTGTGTAAGGAATAAAACAATCTGAGGTGTGCTGTTACAGGTAAACAATCAGTGATGAGGTGGTGTGATGCGACCTGACCCAAAGCGGAGTTACTGTTACCACCTTGAAGTGGTATTTTCCTACAACAGCTCTACTCGTAGTGTTTCATTCCTCTTATACAACAGTGGTTTACTAGCGATTACAGTATTTTAATTTATAAATTGAAGAACATCATGTCAGTTTTTATCCATTTCTGTTCACGTTACATTATCTTAAAGCAGCATTCACTTTCTCTTGAAGACAATAAGACAAAAACAAGTGCAACAGCCTCCATCCTTAGATTTTCACATTGCTATAATCTGTTTGTTTGTTTTTTATCCTGATTAAATGGCATAAACCTCCCTGTGTAAGTTGTTATAGGAACAATAGCACATTAGGACAATAGGATAAATATAAACCTGTGATTTGCAGCTGGAACTACAGTCAGAGCTGCTGTTATAGAAAATTAATCAACACCTTCAGAGCAATCAGAACAGACAATTTAACAGCGCTGTGGACAGAAAGGATCAAAAATATTCTGATTGTTATGATTTAGAATAAGGAATAATTTTTTTAGCAAAGTAAATTGTTAAAATTTTGGTCATTTCCTAAACTGTGATCAAAGGTTAGGTGAAGACTGAGATCATTTCATTTAGGCTTACGGCTACCTTCTGTATTTCAAGGCACTAAGAGAAAAATGAGCAGGGAGAGACTGATGCAGCAGCTCGGCCTTGAGAGGTTCACTAAAGCATTTTCTTGCTGTTCAAAAGCTTTATTCATAACCGCGGATTCCCCCCCTGAGCCTCCTTGTGTTGAATAAGTTGACGCTATGTCACTTCTCACCAGAGAAAATCATCATGCTCACTCCCTTCTTTTTTCTCCCTGAGCCTTCGATATCCTTGAATCTGCTAAATCCAGAGTACACACCGCTCCTTAATAGTGATTTGTAACTCTCTGTGACTTGGCACCTCACTGCCTCCGACGCCACCGCTGCAGATCGGAGAAGTGCTGCGTCGGCCAAAAAAAAACGAATTGGGAGCACTTTTAAAGACGGATGTGTGAACGGAGTGGAAATAGATCACCATGTGTCAGTGTGTTGACCGTCAGCTCTGCAGTATCTGAGATCTTTTTGATAAGTCGATGTTCTGGTATGCATCCATCTCCCCGGCTGATTCCCTACAGAGGTGTGTGTTTTAGTGTGAGCTGTGGGATGCTGGGTACGGGGCTCGGTCAAGGCGAGAGTCGTCTTCCGCTTGCACCGCTAAACTGGAATAGGCCTTGCCTTTTAGGGACGGTAGAACTTGCTTCATGAGCAAGTCGTTTTTAGTCAGGAATGACGGATTGCAATACATTTTAATGACCATATTCCACTTATGTGATGGCATAAAGCGCTAGAATAAGCTTTCTATTCCTTCACTGTGCTCATCTGATTCATTTCATTCATTCATCTTCAGCAAGCACTTTATCCTGGTCAGGGTCGTGGTGGATCCGGAGGAACTGGTCTTTTACTCGAGTAAGAAATTTTGACTAATCTTGCTTGATCATCAATCAGGAATAGTGGGCCTCCTTTATCGTGTAGTATTAAAGGCTTTTTAGTAAAACTTTTTCATGAACTAAACAACTAAAAATTCCCACTCGATTTTTCAAGTTTCAATAACACTGATTTTCTTGTTCCCATGATGTTCTCATGTGCACATGTTGAAAGATGGCAGTCATCCGTAAATTACGAAATTGCATTTGGTGACACCCACAAAACTCCATAAAAGGCAAAGCTCACAGAGAGCTGAAAAATAACGAAATGACGGATAAACAGTGAAAGACCGCCTCCTAAGCATGATTTGCGTTAAATCTTCCAGTAATGCAGCTCAGCCACTGCAGCGAGTCAAGTACCACAGACACACACTATAGGTACGTTCACACACACAGCGGCTCGCAGTGACAAAGCGACCGGAGATTATTTATTTTCAATGAGAGATGGCGACATGAGCGACAGCGACCGTTGGCGACTAGATGTGGGTGTGTCCAGGGCATCCACAAAGTTGAGAAAAGGTTAACTTTTCAAATTTGGAGCGACTTGGTGCAGCGAATACCAATGGGAGTGAAGACAGCAGAGCGCACATGACCTGTGATCACGAGGGGGCGGTGGTTAAGAAGTTGGGCTACTGATCGGAAGGTCATGAGTTCAAATCCCAGAACTGCCAAGCTGCCACTGTTGGGCACTTGAGCAAGGCCCTTAACCCTCAACTGCTCCCTGGGCGCCGCAGCAAAAATGGCTGCCCACTGCTCGGGGTGTGTTCACGGTTTGTAGTGTGTGTTCACTACTCACAGCTTCTAATGTGTGTGCACTAACTTGGATGGTTTAAATGCAGAGGACAAATTCCAAGTATGGGTTACCATACATTGGCCTTCACATGTCACTTTCACTTTCACCATGCTTGCCTGCAAGTCCGAATTGTTTCATGGACCCAGGCAGTCTGGCGCTTGAGTTTTGCCGCAGATAGATGGCCACAATGGCAAAGAGCTCACACTGCTTCTCCTTCATCACGTAGGATATGATGCATATATGCACTGGTGAATTTTATATACAAACGCTCTCTCCCTCTGGAATGTTTCATGTTAGCGGCAAGAAAACTGATTTTTGTCGAAAGTGGAATGCTAGTTGTACCACCCACTGATGAATGCTACCATGACAACCAGTAGTCCAGCGATTGGCAACTTGATTTGTTTTGGATCGGTTTCTTTTCTGGTCATTAATATGAAACGAGTGATTTTGCGTGTGTACTGGATTCTCACGAGCACCGCATTTCTTGTGTAAGGTTCAGGTTTGATATTTTTTGGCTCACACTGAACTTCTCAAAGGCTTGCTTTCTTCTAAATCCTAACTGGTTTATTGAAATGCTCATGGGATCATAAGATGGTCTCCTGTCGGTGCCTCTATCTCCACTTAAAGTTGATTGTACAGAGATTAGAGAACGTGGGCCGGTGTGTCTCAGTGGGGAACAGTAAACAGACGGAGAACCCTGCTGTGTGACTGAGGGCGAGTCGTGGAGGAGAGAACCGACCCTGGCTAGCTCGCACACTGAGCTCCTGCTGCTCATGATCAGGAGATAAATACGAGATGATGATAGCAGTCTGCCTGCTTAGTCTCGAATTCAGTCTCAAGATGCACCACAAGGTGGCAGTGCACGCTCGACTTGTCAGGGGGTTGTCGAACATGGCCGCTTCTTCCTGAGCCATCTCACTGATGAGCTTTTTTGATCAGTTATACTTCTACCAAACTTCTGAAATTCACTCGTCAGCACCACGCCCAGTGAAGACCTGCCCTGTTGTTGTGACACATCGCTCCATGCGTCTGAAGGTCCTCTAGCGTCACCTTGTCGCTGCTTGATGGAGGATATTTATGGCTCGGCGTTAATGACAGGCTCAGGCAAAGGTCACTGAGACGAGATGGGACGAGGCTGTGGAGTTCGGACCCGAGCTCTGACACAACCCCCCCCACCACAACCACCACCACCTCCCCCCCCACCCCAAACTGTTAAACCATAAAGGAGCCACCATGTCCACTCCCTCCCTCCTTCTCCTCCCTGACTCAATGATTTCTTTATGGATCTGGACTTGGTCAAAGTGTGTACGCGTGCAAACGTCTCCATAGCACTCGGTGCCATACACTAGGAGTGTGTGCAAGCATTACACCCCACTCATCACAGTTGCACAGCACAACCTGATTTCAAAACACACACACACACACACACACATATATATCTACCTCACTTTATTTAAACAAGGTCTCTGCTTTGTCTTCTTTTTAATTGTTCAAAATGATGATCACTTTCTATATTTACATGTGTTCATTAGTGTTCGTTTTTCATTCATAACACAAAACTGTATATAATTTTAAGTAAATCCATAGTTAGTTAGAAAATTTAAAAAATCTTAAAACCATGCCATTTTTTTCTTATTACTATGCCGCTATTTTTTTTTTTTTTTAGAATTTTTTTTCTCATTTTAAAAATGATTTTATTATCATTTTCCATATTAGCTAAAATTGTATGCAAATTAGGGTAAGAAAAATATGACATTATTATATTTAAAAACGTAAATATTATATTTAAAAAATTGTTCTGCAGTTTCTATTGCCAATTATAACACCACAATGTATATAATTTAGTGGATGTATCAGTATAATTTAGAATTAAGGTAACTCCACAGTAAATTTTATTGAATAAATTGTATTAATTGATATTTTTTTAAATGATCATTTCCCCCCAATTTTTTAATATTATTTATTATCGCCATTTTCTAAACCAGCTGAAATTGTATTCGTATTTTAGAGAGGAAAATATTTCAAAAAACTGTTAAGTCAAAGTATAACCTGTGAATAATCTGTCTATAGTATATCATTTCTCTTTGCATTTCTGAGTGTATTAATCCCAACATCAACATAAATCCATGCTGTATAGAGAACAAATTTCAGTAAAAAAAAATAAATAAAAATTAATTCTGGAAGAAAGAAAATCAATTAATATTTTCTAATTATGGAACTCCATCTGGATTTCTAAAACTTACATTTATTGCTTTCATTGCTGTGAAAAATGGTTTGAGGTTATCTCTTATCTTATATCTTGTATCAATGAAATGCTGCTAGTTAAGTTTGTTGTAAATAATCATTATGTAGCCTAATGTGGAGCAAATGGAGTTCATTCGGAAAGAAAGTTAATTGAAATTAAATGACATGTTTTCTTTCCAAAATGGCTTCTATGTACTACAGATTTGATGGGGAGCGTATCGTTTTCTCTTAATATTAATTGATTAAAATGCCAGCAATAAAATAAAACCTGCTTCCTTTTAAACCACATGAGCATCAGATAATAGTAGCCAGGCCTATATTATTGTGTACTGTACTGATCTACTGTTAGTGCTGCTCATTATTTGGCTTCATTAAATAGTTCTATAAATCATATAGGCCTGCAGGGGTGTGCTGAGGCATTCGGCCCCCCGTTTGCGGTGCTTTATCACCGGGCTGTGACTGGAGCTGGAGTCTCCCGGCCACATTTACAGTGCAAATGTTATCGTTCCAATGACACTTTAAACAGCCTTTATCAATATATAGTCATTCAAGGTTTTATGAGCTTTGATAAAAAAAAAAATGCCACTAGCATGCTGGGGTCATTTTAACCCTCGCTGCTCGGTGGTGCCAGTGGGCTCTCAGTGCCGGAGCTCAGACACGAAAACAGAGCAGGGAGACACAACGTCGTGTCGTGTTTGGAGGACGAATGGAGATAGCTACTGAGGAGAAAGCAGCGCTGCGACGAAGGGGTAGTGCTAGTGCTCGTGCTAATGCTCCTCTGGCACAATCTTATCATTCGATTATCTTTAAAACGTTCGGGTTATCATAATTGCTTACTTAATAATTCTATAAATCTCTCAGAGCGCAACCTTTGGCTGGATTGTAAACCTGGAGAAACGCTGCTCAACTCTCAGAATGGAGCAAAAGTGTTCAGGTTAAAGTGGGGTTTTTTTTGTTGTTGTTTTTTAATCTTTCTTACTTTTTCAGTCCTCCTTAAGGCGTGTATTTTGTCGCAGTGTTAATGATTGGGAGGGTACACAGTGTTCCTGGGAGCTCATAAAGTGAAAGGCATGGCTTTTAACAGGAAGGGAAAACAAGCAGAGCTTAGAGCTTAGAGGGTGTGTGTGTGTGGCGTCCATGAGTGCAAAAAAAAAAACAAAACAGAGGAACTGTACTTACAGTAAAAAAAAAAATTGTCAAAAAGTCTTAGAAAAAGTGGACATATAGAGCAAAATACCTTCTCAAGTGAAAGTCAAAAGGTAGCTACATTTAAACATCGTTGAAAAGTCAAAGTAAATATACTCACTGCTCACTTTATCAGGAACATATTCAGCCGATTATGCGGCAGCAGAGCAATGCGTAAAATCATGCAAATACAGGTCAAGAGCTTCAGTTCATGTTTACATCAAGCATATGGGGAATGGGGGGAAAAATCTCAGCAACTTTCTTTCTGCCGGACGAGCTGGTTTGAGCATTTTCACACACAACACTCTCTAGAGTTTTACACAGGATGGTGCGAAAAACAAAAAACATCCAGTGAGCAGAATGTCTGCAGGCTTGTTGATGAGAGAGCTCAGAGGAGAATGCTCAGAGAAGGCTACGGTAACTCAAATAGTCACTCTTTACGATCGCGGTGAGCCGAAAAGCATCTCGGAACGCACCACATATTGTATCTCGAGGCAGATGGCGGATGGTTCCGCTCCTGTCAGCCAAAAACAGGATTCAACTGATTCATCTTAATCACCGGTAATTCATTATTAATACTAATTCATTATTTTGGGCACATCTTCAAAGTTTAGTCTCAGACATCTTTCCATCGTGAGAGAAGGTGGTAATTTATGCAGTAAACGATCGGCTATAGAAATCATTTTACCCTGTGTACTACCAAGTACTTTCTGATTTTTGTGTGTGTGTGTGTTTTTGTTAAAAGGGCACATTAGCATAATTCAATTTCCTTTGTCCCTGGTGTGAATTCATTTGGAAGTCTTTAAAAAGGAATAAAAATAAAAACGCAAAAATACAACTTAATGGCATAGCAGTTTGGCAAGACAAAAACTAAAAACAGATATTTTTTTTAATGAGTACCTTGAAGGCCAAAATTAAAATATAAGGAGTAAAAAGTATGTTTTTTTTTCTCTTGTAAACATACTTAGTAGTCAGTCTACCGAATCTACCAAAATAGTATTTTAGTACAGTAACAAACTTGACTGTTATTAACTAAAGGACATATGAAGCTTATAAACTAATAACTATTATATATTGTACATATAAAATATAATGTAATATATAATATAATAGAAAATATAATAGAAAAATGTAAATATTCACTTAGTCATGTTAAAGCATATTATTTATTAACTACTATAAATTATTCATTAACTGCAGTAAAAATATAAAACGTAGAGGACGACAGTGAGGACTGCAAGTCTGCACCCATTATCCAGTCTTCAAGGCATTAAAAATATGCCACAGAGATTAATTTCTACTTTAAACATGGTGTGGTATGGGGTTTTTTGGGTTTTTTTTTTTTTTTAAACATTAAATAGCAATTGTAGTATTGATGTTTACTCGGGATTTACTTGTATACCGGAGACTCCACATGATCTAAGGCAACTAATAAACTGATTTTAAACGTGTGTTGTTATTTAACGAAGAAAAACGTATAATCTGAATATAGTGATATGAATTTTTCTGTAAGGAGACGTTTATTTAACATTATGGAAGAAGTCTGCAATGTCAGCGCTTTGTAACAGTCAGTACATTTTCAGGACAGAGGAGTTTCTGGTTCTTGGTAACATGACAAGCTGCGTTTTTTATATATATATATTTTTGGTTTGTTTTTTGTCTTATTAACGTCAACATTAATGTTAACAACGAAAAAAGCAAGTTTATAGCTGCTATAACATTAGTGGACATTCTACAACATTAAATGTAACTATAAACTGATAAAAAGTTCATTAATTAATAAAATAATGTAATAGATGGCAAATTGCTGTGATATAAGAGGATTAACACTCTTCGGGACATGCTGTTTTTGGAAACTGATCAACTTCGGAGTGGTAACAGTAACTCAACTTAGCATCAGTCTTCATCAAACCACCCTGTCATTGATCAATTTCCTATAATAGCACCCCTCCGGTGTTTTATTCCTTATGTCACTGATGTCTAGTGTTCACTTTAACCAAGATTTTTTCTATTAGTATATTTTAGTTTTTAGTTTTATTTATTGGTTCACCAGCAATCATTTGAAGTCCCATTCTTTTTCATTTGAACTATTTATATTCATATTTCCCCTTTCTTACTTTACACCATGGTGAAAGATCCTTTAAAATAATCAACCTACTTATTATTATTTTTTTTTTTTTAAAGTCACCACTATCATTAACCAATGAACAACTCTTAAATTTGATCACCATTAAAGATCTGCTGCTTTAATTTTAACACTTTCATGCTGAATTTTCATGTACCATGGCCTGATGGTTAATGTGAGTGTGGTATGAGAACGGGGAATGCTGAGGGCCGGGATATTTGTTGCGTCGTCTATTGATTTGGGGTGCAACCCTCGGCTGTAAAAGAGAGATAACGCAGTTAGGCATTAACTTCTACCAGGGGTCACTCTGCAGTTTCACAAAAGAGAACATGAGAGAGAAAGCGCACTCATGATGGACTCTGGAATATTGATTTCCCCCCCCTCTTGTCCAAAAAAAAAAACGAGTAAGATTTTTTTCCCCCCATTCATGATAGCGCCTTAGCATTCCATTCTCCTCTCCTCAAGGTTGCCGGTGGTCCGAGAGGAGCACCTGCCAGATGCACACTTGTGTTTGTCTGAGACGTCAAAAGAAAACACTGAGCTCCAAAAGCACTTAGTATCTTATTTTTATCAATTTAACAAATGATCAAATGACTGGAATGAGTGAAGCAAACTAGGAATCTTGTAAGTTAAGCTTGCAGTAATAAATCTAACACACAACCTTGAGAAACATGTTATTTATCCACTCTGCAAGAAGCAGAAAAAAAGAGAGCACGCCTAGACATACTCTACATATACACATGTCTATGCACTCCGGAGAAAATCTTCTAGAATTGTAACCTTAGATTAGTATTTCTAGAAAGGTCTGAGGCATCAAATGGGTGATTTTCATCACTAAACATCTAATTTCAGTTATAATCAGCAGACTAAGGACATGAATTAATGGAACCATGTCCTGTGGTCTGATGAGACCAAGATAAACTTATTTGGTTCAGATGGTGTCAAGCGTGTGTGGCAGCAACCAGGTGAGGAGTACAAAGACAAGTGTGTCTTGCATACAGTCAAGTATGGTGGAGGGCGTGTCATGGTCTGGGGCTGCATGAGTGCTTCCGGCAGTGGGGAGCTAATGCCAACATGTACTGTGACATACTGAAGCAGACCATGATCCTCTTCCTTCGGAAACTGGGCCGCAGGGCAGTATTCCAACATGATAATGACCCCAAACACACCTCCAAGACGACCACTGCCTTGCTAAAGAAGCTGAGGGTAAAGGTGATGGACTGGCCAAGCATGTCTCCAGACCTAAACCCTATTGAGCATCTGTGGGGCATCCTCAAACGGAAGGTGGAGGAGCACAAGGTCTCTAACATCCACCAGCTCTGTGATGTCATCATGGGGGAGTGGAAGAGGACTCCAGTGGTAACCTGTGAAGCTCTAGTGAACTCCATGCCCAACAGGGTTAAGGAAGTGCTGGAAAATAATGGTGGCCACACAAAATATTGACACTTTGGGCCCAATTTGGACATTTTCACTTAGGGGTGTACTCACTTTTGTTGCCAGCGGTTTAGACATTAATGGCTGTGAGTTGAATTATTTTGAGGGGACAGCAAATTTAAACTGTTATACAAGCTGCTTTGTATAGTGTATACTTTACTATACACTATACACCACACTATACTCCACACTATACTCCACACTATACTCCACACTATACACTACAGTTTACTCCACACTATACTCCACACTATACACTACAGTTTACTCCACACTATACTCCACACTATACACTACAGTTTACTCCACACTATACTCCATACTATACTCCACACTATACACTACAGTTTACTCCACACTATACTCCATACTATACTCCACACTATACACTACAGTTTACTTCACACTATACTCCACACTATACTCCACACTATACACTACAGTTTACTCCACACTATACTCCACACTATACTCCACACTATACACTACAGTTTACTCCACACTATACTCCACACTATACACTACAATTTACTCCACATTATACTCCACACTATAGGTCACACTATACATTAAACTTTACTCCTGAATAAAATTACAGCATTCTGATATACAGTGACATTTTATTCATTTACAAATTATTGATATTTACAAAAAAGTGGGTTTGGTCGAAAAAAAATGGATGACATGAGAAAACTGCTCTTTTTTAAAATTTATTTTTGTATCATTAACAACAGGAAATTTGATCTTGCCTTACTGCTGTAGGCTTCGATATTTATGGAATTACAGGACTTGAAGGCAGCAAAAGTCACGGTGCCCGCCAATAAAGAAAGATTTTGCGCTTTAACTGTATAATTTTTTTTTTTTTAAATTAAGGCCGAATAAACATCTTGTCACTGATGATACAACAATAATAAATGAATTTAAAAAAGAAGTTTTCTCTGTGTCTGTTTTTTTTCAACCAAAACCATGTCGTAATCAGCACCTCCAAACTTATACACACGAACCTCCGAGGCCGAGTGGACTTCAGAAATTCAACTGAAACTTTGTCAATGTCTCTATTAATATACTTTATGTATTAAATTATTCATTTAAAAGAAAAGAAACTGCATTCATCTCTCTCTCACAGAGTGAATAAACACTAAACTGTTAACTAACCCACACACACACACATACGTACACACACATGATGTTTATTAAAGTGAGAAGGTGAAGCAAGCAGCCAAGGTCAGTCCACACTGCCTGAGAACAGGACACCTGGGCCTTGTACGGGGTGTGTTTGTGTGTGTGTGTGTGTGTGAGTGTGCGCACATGCACGCTTTGACAAGCAACAAGATTCAGCAATGCAATGTTTGTGAACCGAACCTTCAACCACAGCTGTTCCTCTCTTAAAGCGTCCAGTCTTCAGAAACGCTATCGACCAGAATTAACATTAAAATTCTAAAATATTTCTGTTTTTGAAATGTAGAATGTTTCTGATAAACTATAAACCCTTTTACAGTATGACAGTATTTGGCACAGATAACAGTCTGGATGCTGAATAATCCATTCAGATTTGTTAGTGTGTGATAAGTGTGACTCTGCCATGTCTCTGTGTGTGTGTGTGTGTGTGTGTGTGTGTGTGTGTGTGTGTGTGTGTGTGTGTGTGTGTGTGTGTGTGTCAGCCTGCAGACAGATGAGCTGTGGAGGTGATAGGGTGACTCCGTGGAGTTCGGAGCTGCTGATCGAGACTGGCCAGAGCTGGACAGAGGAATGTAACACATCACACCGTGCAGAGTTAAAAATAAAATCTTACGTGTTCTGTCTCAGGCACTTTCAGATTCTCTTTAGATTATAATCACTCACATTGAGCTATTTCTCATCACACACACACACACACACACACACACACATACACACACACACACACAATCATAACACACTTATTATACACTTACAAGACACTTGTTTGCAAATTTGCTCAAATAAAAGCACCAAAATCAACTAATCTTTGCAAACTTAGTATTAAAGAAATGTTAAATATTATATATCATCACTGTTTAATAAAGAAGAGTGTAATATAATAATATCATTAAACAATAAAAAATTATAATTGATCATTTATATTTTGTCTCTGTTTATTTACAACTACTACAGCTATGAATAATAAAAAAATATATTAATAATAATAGCAGTAATTGAAAATATTATTATATATTAAAATATTATTTAATATATATCAAAATACTATTATATATGGTTGTTGTTGTTGTTGTAATAATAGCAGTAATTAGTTATATGACCAATAATAACAATTTAGTAGTACTACTATCACCAGTAGTACTCCTAATGTTTAATTATATATAATTAAACAAGATTATACACCAATCATATTATGGAGCTGTGTAGCCACAGACCGGATGGAGAGTGCCCATGCTGACCCCTGTCCACCACCGAAAGCTCCTACAGTGGGCACGTGAGCATCAGAACTGGACCATGGAGCAATAGAAAAGAGATGACACCAGGATGCACTATGGGAAGAAGGCAAGTTGGTGGAGGCAGTGTAGTGTTCTGGGTAGTGCTCTGCTGGGAAACCTTGGGTCCTGGCATTCATGTGGATGTTACTTGTTGCAGACCAAGTACGCTCCTTCATGGCAACGGTATTCCCTAATAGCACTGGCCTCTTTCAGCAGGATAATGCGCCCTGCCACACTGCAAAAACTGTTCAGGAACGGTTTGAGGAACATGACAAAGAGTGGGGCAAATTCCACTTAGGAATATTAATAACAATGTAATAACAATGTTATTTGTAGCGTCACTCTTGATTTGTCTTGTGTTGCAGCACACATGTGGAAGTGGTGATGGAGTGAAGTGCACGCTTCCGCTTTTCATATCGAATCAGAGATGAGTGCTATCGCTGAATGATTCCTTATCGAAAAACAATTTGGCTACAGAGAGAGATACTGGTGTAGATTTTCAATGTCCTGTGGTACAAGGGTCCTGTTTGCTCTGCACACACACACACACACACACACACACACACACACACACACACACACACACACACACACACACACACACACACACTGAGGTCCTGCACATCAATTTGGTGCACCATCATGTCCATACACTTAAATTCAACCTCACATCCTTCTAATCATCTCGGTGTAGATCAGGAATCGAATACATTTCGATCGCTAAATTGTGAAAGTTGAGAATAATTACAAGCTAAACGTTTTAACACATTTCAAAATGAACCTTAACTGAACTTATTTACTAATGGGTGGGGAAAAAAATCCAAGTGACAATTACTTTAACATCGCTAACGGTGTGTTAATGCACAAAATCATGGTTTGTTAAAGGTTCAGTCAGCGATTTTGCTGGAAGTTTGCTGAAGCTAAATATTTTGAAAATCCTAACAGCCACACCTCCAAAACACATCCGCAAGTGCTTTATAAGCTGAAACACCTGAAATCTAGTGCAGGAGGGGGAGATTTTTTGACAAGCAACATGACTGACAAGCAAACAGAGGCACCTTGATGTCTTGATTGGTTGGATGTTGGTGGTCCACATTATTGCTTTTTTTTTTATTGTTTTTTTGTTTTTTCCCCCCTAATGATAACAGCCTGGGGTGCCACATGGACCACAGTTTCTGTTCTAAAAGAGGGCGGAGTTTCTGTATTTGCAAGTTCCAGAATTTAAATAAAATGTTGACAACATTTTTAGGAATTTTAGGAATCTTAGTGTTTTGGTTTAAAAATCACTGACCTCACCTTTAATGCAACAAACTAGTGCATTAAATAATTGTATTTAGTTAGAAGAACCTTAATGTAAGACGTTACAAATAAAACATAGTAAAATACAAAAAGACATTGAAG
Source organism: Cranoglanis bouderius (assembly GCA_023630585.1). NCBI lineage: Eukaryota > Metazoa > Chordata > Actinopteri > Siluriformes > Cranoglanididae > Cranoglanis > Cranoglanis bouderius. The sequence continues at coordinate 25,353,417 of CM042536.1, forward strand.
TGAATATTGTATATTAAAGTTGGTTCGATGATGTGACATCACAATTGTGATAAACTACATTAAAACACAAGTCAATTCATGCTCACACTACTATGAAGATAATGGATATACAAAATAAAACACTTAAGGGAGTGCCGTTACAGGAAATTCATCAACAGTCATGCGACATGACAACACGTCCCATACTGTTTTATTCTCCTTATACCTAGCAATTTGCCAACACTAACAACATTTAATTAAAGATTGTACTTGTACATTGTACTTTTTATCCATTTGTAGTTATATTTAATGCTGTGGAACATCCACCAAGCACGTTGTTTCCTGTTATCACTTGTTGTTGCAATTGTAAACAGTCGATTCCTGAATTTCTCTTGAAGGCAAAAAATAAATAAATAAATTTTAAAAATGCAGAGAAAAAAAAAACCTTGCTTCTTTCTTTGTCCTTTTCCATGGTGGAAAACTTAAATGAGCAGCTTTACCTCTGAAGGGTTTTATTCCTTTTACACCACAGCAATTTGTCCATGTTTACAATTTTAGTAGGTTTTATTACATAAGAAGTATAACATACTTATAACTTTGTTAGAAAATGTAAATACCGTGTTACTTCTTCACAGTGTGATCTTTTCTCCCCCATTTTGCCCTTTAATCTGCTCGAGTGTTCTGTTGGTGATAACAGGTGTGTAGTGGCCCAGCAAGCAGAGGTGCCTGAATGGTTTGGGGGATGGAGGTGTGTGTGTGTGTGTGTGTGTGTGTGTATGTGTGTGTGTGTGTGTGTGTGTTTGAGAAAGAGACCTGGAAGACGGAGCCTCTGGGTCAGCATGAGGTTATCCTGACCCTCGTTTGAGCCTCAGCCACAGTATTTATCAAGGCAGAGAGGCAGGAGGCAGGAGGCAGGAGGGCGCCATGGTGGGTTGGGGTGTGGGTGGGGGGGGGGGCTGTGGAGGAGCTTACTGAAGGTGTCTGTCAAGGATGGCGCTCCTTTCTCTCTACCACGGAGCCGCAAGGCCATTTCGGGGGAGCGCGGCAGATAAATAGCCCCGTAATCACGTTCTGCTGACCCTGGGAGGCAAGAGAGGGTGGCGTTGTGTGTGTGTGTGTGTGTGGGTGCTTTGTGAGCTCTAGTTGCCATTAAATACCTATATAATCATCGTTTACGCCAGTAAAACTTTTAATTAGTTATGTGCATGCTAAAGATTGAAATGTGTGTTTGTTTTTATCCTAAATACGTATATGGTATGATGTTTGAAGGAGGGGCGCAAACACGGGGGGCCGCGTTAATCATTAACTGCCTCATATAACCGTGTTACTGATTGATGCCTCATGTTCTTGATGCTCGTGCTGACTCGGCCGTGTCCTCCGTGTGCGCAGGTGTCTCCTTATCCACCTGAGTCCTCCGCCAGCTCGTCCACTCTCACTCCCTCCACCACAACATCCAGAGCAACTCCTTATCCTGTCTTCCGTAATCACCCAGGAATAAAGACGCCTTTCACAAAGCGCAGGAAGTCCTGGCTGAGGTTTTAATGCCTCCTTGTTTTCCTCAAGGGCAGAAGTTGTCTTGATATATGAGCATTTGTTCAAGCTTGGCCAAACTATTAACTCACAATCTCTAAACATTTAGTTGGGGGGGGTTCTTTAAGAAGAAAAAAATGGCTTTGTTGTGTGTACAGTCTAATAAAAGGGTTCTTTGGGTAGTGAAGCTTTCCAGCTTTCTGAATAAGTTCTACTCGGAAGCGAAGCCTTTCTGTCAGGTTGTGTATATTACATAACTTTACCTCAAAAGGACTGAAAGTGCTAGACATAACTTTTTTTTCTTCTTTTTCTATGAACTGAATTCATTAAATTGGTGTTTATTTCTTCCAGGTTGGTTCTTGTGTATGCCATAATGTTTGAATAGATATCACACTAACAAAAACCTGCTTATTGGGATAAAGTCCAGGAGTCTTTATCAGATTTCTAGACAACAAGTAACAGCTTTAATATTATACATTTTGTAATATAACATTTTGTAGTGTGCTGTTTACTCTAGATCACTTGACATGATAACGATCCAAACCATAATTGTATAATAATTATATAATACTATTAGTGTGCACTCAATGACGCACTCAGTGACTTGCCTATTACAGTAGAGTCCAAAGTCTAAGTCCAGTATAAGGACTATTGTTTTATCATAAGTGAAGAGTAACACACTCGGGGGTGTTGTGTTATAGGAAAATAATCAATGACAGGGTGGAGTGAAGTGGACTGGCGCAAAGTGGACTTACTTTTACTCCTCTGTCCTGGAGATATTCCTGTGACGGAAACCTGACTGATGGACAAAGTGCTGAAACTGGAGACTCATTCCATAAATTCCATATCAACGACTGTACAATTTTCACTGTACAGTTGTTGTTGTTGTTTTAAAAAAAATCCCTTTATTATTAGCCTTAGATTATACTCAATATCTGCCATACATGTCTCTTTGAATGAGCTGCTACTCTAAAAAATTGTAAGGTATGAGAACCAATGCATTAATAGAAACCCGTGAATTTGAATTACTGCCAATACTAGCGTCAAAGCTGCTGTTAAAGAAAATGAATCAACACCTTCTGACCAATCAGATTAGAGAATTCAACAGCGGTATTCCCGAATGCAGTATTCCAAATGAATGTCTGCTTCTTTATTCCTAAGTCAAATTAGTTTGACGGCGCATATATTAATCTAAATGGTATCATATTACTCGTAAAGCTCAGTAACGATCGTTGTCCTGTTATTTACTCAGGACTTGTGCATTACTCAATTCAGTTCAATTCTGTTTTATTTGTATAGCGCTTTTAACCATGGGCATTGTCCCAAAGCAGCTTTACAGAAATATATAAATTCAGGATATAGATTTTAAATGTATGGATTTATCCCTAATGAGCAAACCAGAGGCGACGGTGGTGAGGAAAAACTCTCTGAGACGATATGAAGAAGAAACCTCATAGGAACCAGACTCAAAAGGGAACCCATCCTCATCTGGGTAACAACGGATAGTGTGATTATAAATAAACCCCTTCTATAAATGTGCCAATACTACAAGGTCAAATAGTGCAATTAGTTATGATGGTGTATTTTTGCCACTGCTAATTAACAATGTCATATTGTTTATGCAAATTTATATTTGTTTTTTTTAATATAATACAGGATGTCACACACCTTTTAGCAAAATGTCTTCCAAAGGTTTTCATACTTAGTTTATATTATATATCTTTTTTTTCTTCTTCCAAATAGCCTTTAAGAACGCCTTTGACAAAAGGAGAACGTATTGAAATCATTCTCAGGGCTGAATCGGGAAGCTGCCGCAAGGATGCGATGGACTTTAACAGGAAACACGGAAAGCGCATCACACACGACGCTGTCGCTAAACTTATTAACAAATTCAAAAAGACTGGAAGACGTGTTGCGGACCGACCGAGAAGTGGACGTCCACCAACATCCACTGATGAAGCCACAACCGACGTGGGGCTGGTAGAGTTACCGTCATTGCTTTCATACCTCTGTGTGTCAGTTTGACATTTTACGGACCCCTTTTTACAATGTTTTATGATGTCTGTTTATTGAAATGTACCCTACTATCTATCTATAAATGACCCAAGCACCATTTTCCAATTAAAAACCGTCCATGTTATAGGAACAGCATTTCCAATTGGTCCCCATTACGGTGCCCTGTTGGCATGAGAGACGCTTTTATGTAACAGAAGAGCACAATAGTAGGTCTCAGAGAGTGAGTGTGTGTGTGTGTGTGTGTGTGTGTGTGTGTGTGTGTGTGTGTGTGTGTGTGTGGTGTGTGTGTATGTGTGTGTGTGTGTGTGTGTGTGTGGGGGGGGGGGGGGGGGGGGGCGGGGGGGGGGGGGCGTCTGTTGGCTTGGCTTTGCAGGCCTTCGAGCAAACACAGCCAGGTACACAGAGCTACTGCCATTACAAGCAAGCCAATTGTTCCTAGGTGATGGAGCTTTGAAGTGCACAAGGTGAGAATGTGTTGTTTTTCATGTCAACATCTCGGGAACAATTGAGCTGTGCTCTCTCTGAAAGGCATCAGGGATTAATGTTTAAAAGAAACCTGGGCTCACACCAGGGTCACGTGTACTCCGCGTTTTGTTTTTTGTTTTTTGTTTTTTTATATATGGAATGAAACATATCTGAGGTTAAAGAGGTTAAACGTCTGTGCAAATTGTTATTCTAACCTTCTAAAACATTAAATCACCAGATGAAACTTTTATTATCTCTGTGCTTGAATATCGTGTCCTATTTCTGAATAGATATAGCTATACAGCTAGATATCCCAAACCATGATGTCATATCTTCTTGGAGACAGACATGTAATCTTCCTTCCATGGATAATCTTTCATAAAGCAGGACAAGTCACATCGCAGTAAATAAGTGACAATTGACTGACTGCATCATCACAATCATTTGCATATCTTGTTTGTGGGATCTCTATCGGATGGACGGAGAGTCCCCGGCCTTCTCTGCAGGACCCAGACCTCATCAGGTTCTGGTGTTCTCTAAACATCAGGCTCCTTGGAGAGCCAGCACGATGGCTAGATGAAGAAGATTATCAAAACAAACCATGAGTGTGGAGGGGAGGAGGGTTTAGAGGTGTTTACCATTGAGTACTTGGCAGGGGGGGTCATTATTGGGCTCAGTAGGTGAGTGGATTGGGGGTGGAGTGGAGGTGGGTATAGGTCATAATGAATGCTCATAGACTTTCTCTTTTTACCCTAAAGGTAATCTTTCTTTTGTTTGTTTTTTGTTTGTTTTTTTTAAAACCATTGTATTTAGCTATTTTTATATTTATTCCTGAAGACCTGGACATTTCAGGTCAAGTCAAATCAACTGAAAGTCACCTTTACCTGCACAATAAAAACAAATAATGTCAAACATTAATGAAATAAAATACAAAATAAAGTTGTAAAATGAATGAAGCAATAAAAAGCAGTAAAAGACGAAACCACAGATGACAAGATGCAGCAAAATAGAAGACTTCATACTACAGACCTCAAAAAGATTCAAACCTGGGAATTCTGAAGAGATTCTGGGAGAATAAATATATTTTTATTTGGATTTTTTTTTAAAAACATGGATTTTGTCTAAAATGCCTTTATAGAAAAAATGGTAGACTGTTCCATAATCTCAGAGGTGGAACAGGTTACATTTAAACCTCCTTCAAGTCTGCTGAGTAGTTAAAAGCAGTTGGTCTTGAGGTAGAATGTGAGAATGGGTCAGAGATACACACTATATGGCCAAACGTTTGTGGACACATGACCATCAAACTCATCAAACATCCCATTCCAGATTTATTCCCCTTTGCTTTTATAATAAGCTCCACTCTTCTGGGAAGAATGTCCACTAGATTTTGCAGTGTGGATGTGGGGATTTGTGATCATTCAGCCACAAGAGCATTAGTGAGATCAGGCAGTGATGCTTGGTGAGGAGGTTTGGGGTGCAGTCGGTGTTCCAGTTCATCCCAAAGGTGTTCAGAGGGGTTGAGGTCAGGGTTCTGTGCAGGACACATGAGTTCTTCCACTCCAACCTTGACACATCATGTCTTCATGGAGCTCGCTTTGTGCACAGGGGCATTGTCATGCTGGAACAGTGTTTGAGCCTCTTAGTTCCAGTGAAGGGAAATTGTAATGCTACAGCATACAAAGACATTCTATACAATTGTGTACTTTCTGTGAGAGCCGCTTCTCTTTCTGGTCCATTCTGGACCAACAGAAGACCATGGTACAGTGTAAAAGGAGTTCCAATAATCGAGACAAAAATTAAAGCATCTTTGAATGTTACCTCTCACAACTGATTTTACCTTTTAGGTTGAAAAACGTCGATAATTATTTGAATATTTGATAGTCCGGATGACCAGATATAATCACTTATGTCTTCATTTCTAATAATTCAAGTGAATAGACCATAGAGACATGTTAATAATGAACTTTATTATCCAGGTTCTTTCACCTGGATCACCTCCAATGAATTTACAACAGTCACTCAGAGACGTCTCTTCCTTCAGCTATATATATATATATGAAGAATGAGGATTACCGGTGAAGAAATGTTGTGAAATCAGGTATAACTTTAACAGCTCAGGTTTCACAAGGAACTGGGTGAGAACTGAGAATATTATGTGGGAAATATTGCTTTGTGTTGTAAAGAAAAGAAGAAAAAAAAAAGGAAAACAATTGTGTCTGAAACTCGCTGGTCTCGTAAATGTGACAGGTCTCATAAAGACATAAGTTATTTCGTAAGTATAAGAAAATGTTTTTATGGGCCGACAGAGGAGAGTGAGAGTTGTTAGGCTGGTAGTTGCTAAATCAGCATCTTTAGCAAACCTCTAAATCTCTCATTATACTTTCTGCTTCCAGACTCTCCTGTATTTATGTTCAGGTAAAGATTGCTGGACGTGTCGTAAAACAATACGGAGAGATACTACGTGCTGCACAGACGCGACACGGACGTTTGTCGTTCTCTGGAACAGAGCTGCTTAGGACTCCGATCCCTCTGGCTTTTTAAAAGCCAGCCACCAAATAAGGGCACAATGTTAACACCATCCACCAGCCACCATCAAGATCGACCTCGAGATACTGTAGGACTCCGTTTCTGAAAGTTCTGCTCCTTTCAGAAACCTCGAGTGCCTTCTGAACAAACGAGCACAACAGCAACAACAACAAAAAGCACATTTTCAAATATGAAACCAACAAACAAGCTGAAATTAAAAACCAATCAGTCTGGGAGAAGTGGGAGGGGAATGACACATTGTTTATCGATGGAGTCATGTCTCTCTTTTTCTTTCCAGTAGGGACCAGAGGTGCGCTCAAACAATCCATTCCCGCCATGAGTAAACAGAGAGGCAAACAATGAGGCTGGCTAAAATGGTGCCTGGTACAGCGCTGGTACAAATCCCACACAAGGAGGGAAAAAAAAGCACCTGATAACACCATAATTGGAGAATGTCGAATGTGTATGTAATTTCTGCCGAACAAAGACCTTGTCACACCATTGAATCTGTCATTGTGAGTCATTGTGTGTCTGTGTTCGCACAACACTCGGCGAAAGGCGTGGTGTGTTTGCTAGTGTAGGTGCAAATGTCGGGGTCACAGGAGACTTCGGTACTTTTCATACGGTCACTGAAGGACAAGGAGAAATAAAGCCGTATCGCAGTGGACATGTTTGTTGCGTCTGCACTTCAGTGGAGTGGGGCGAAGTCTTATCACAACCGCAGTGAAATCATTTGTTCTGTGGACAAAAAGGTTTAGAAAAAACAAATACGTGTGAAGCATGACAGCAATTTTCCATGGAGAAGTGAAAGGCGCTGGTAGTGTTAAAGGTAAACGTCCACGGTCCTCATTTAACAGCGTTGAGAAAGGCGCTGTTTATCAGGACCTCTCAATAATGAATTTTTAAGTTAAGTTTAAATTGAAATAAGGTAAATAAAAAAATTTAACTAGATGAATAAATGAATGACTGAGATAGCTAAAACCAAAAGCAAATGTAAACAACTTAATGCAATATGAAATCAATTTATTGCTAATAAAAGTGATTATAAAAGTAATTTCATGTTGTTTCTTTTAATAAAACGGTCATAAAAAAAAGAAACTGTAATGTTAGGTGGCATGATCAATGAAAAAAAATGTGTATGGGTGAGCATGATAGATAGATAGATAGATAGATAGATAGATAGATAGATAGATAGATAGATAGATAGATAGATAGATAGATAGATAGATAGATAGATAGATAGATAGATAGATAGATGTAACTTTCCATGGCCTTGAAAAATGAATGTGGAAAAAATGTTTTTAAAAATGTTTTTAAAAGTTTATTACATTATTATTGATTTTGTCAAATTATAATTGTTATTTTTTATTTTATGATGATTTATCAGTCATAATCTATTAGATGTATAGAAAAAAGATCTTGCTTGGATTATTTTGTATTCTTAAATGTAAATGCTCCTGTAATTCCCTTTTGTTTATCCACCTTGTGTGGAATGAAGTGAAAGTCAATTTATTAATGGCATGATGAATTATTTAGTGCCATTTAGTGCCACATACTGACATTAAATTTTGCTAAAGCTTAAAGCCGTGGCTACTTATTTACTTTTATTATTTAGCCTAATGTTCAGTCACTGTATAAAGGGGTGTGTGGTTAGGAAAGTGAGGAATGAAAGTCTGGACCCACTGAAGGCTCATGGGTGTTTAAAGTATTAATATTACTAACTGTTATGAAATAAACAGATAATTGTACAAAGTTGTTTTTTTAATGAGATGCCACTTGCTTGTCATTTCTGCATGATAAGGCCTGACAGACAGAAGCCGGTGTTCCCTCTTCTTAGAGATTAGCTTTTTTCTCTTCTTTTCTTTTTTTCTTTAAAGCTAGTGTCAGACCTCCATCCTGTATAACACGAGGCATTACAATGACCTTGCATATTTGTCCAAAAAAAAAAAACAGGCCTGTAGCCCTAACCCAGATATGCTTCCTCTGTAAGAGACAACACAGAGTCCTTCAGACTCGTCACGCTGCCTATCAGGATGTCTGCTTCTCTCTGTCTCTCTCTCTCAGAGTCTCAGAGTCTCCGAGTCTTGGCACCAGGTGACGTAGTGGGTGTTGGAGCTGATAGCGTCCGCTGTGGCTTTTAAACAGCTGATTCAGGGAAAAGTAGCAGGGTCTGCAGCGTGGAGGCTAACCTTCTCTTTTTAGACAAAACACAGGCCTGGGTGCAACAGGATGAAGGCTGAGTGGATGAAGCACGGAAAGAACAACAAGGTCCACAGAATGGGAGCATTTTAGAGCAGCAGCAGAAGAGGACTAGAAGGTTTTAGAGAGTACTGATGGTTGTGTAAGGGAGTAAAACTCAGAAACGGGTCAATTTATTTGCATTCACCTCCCGAGCTTTGTGAGAAGCTTTAATTTAGTTGGGTTCTGTCATGAAGTCATTAATTATATAATAAACGTCTCAAGCCAATGTTTTTTTTTTTATTCCCAACGTACTTTATTTTACATCAGTTCTTCCAATCTATTGCATTAAATATAAGACTTTTATATATAAGAATTCAGGATTTTCCAGAGGTGGAAAATGGTCGTGAGCCCGTGCACGGATAAATATAGCTGCCATATAGCTAGCCCCAGAGTACATGGAGCAGAAGGAGTCCAATGGCCATCTGAGCGAGCGCTAATGGCTTTTTAAACACTTGAATCTAATGACTGATGACTGAGGCTCTTATCTGTTATTCCAGCACATCTTCTGCAGGCGCTTTCACAAGCCTGACTGCCTCCAGGCCTCGGCGAGCCACAGCCAGTCGCCTCCTATTCACTGCTAATGACGCCTCATAAAAATGTAATAACATTTAAGGCAGATCTTTTGTAGATGGTGAAGCTGAGAAGCACTTCTTTTTTTTTTTCCACTTAAGTTCACCAGTGTTATTGGGATATTATAATAGTCTGTGTTTTAATGTATGGTTTTAATCAATCAGCAGTGTGGAATTAAAGCTTACAGCTCACTTGAAAACGATTCTTTCTTCAACCTTTATGTGAAATTTACTTAAAAATATAAAAAAACCTATTTTATTCATCCTGCTTAAAACTGTATAATGTGATGAACATCACTTTATTGGATAGAATGTATGCAATTAGCTAAATCTAATCAACCAATCCGACAAAAACGTCAATCTTTTCGACGCATTATGTCATCAAATTAAGTTGAAAATTTGCACATAATGAAAATATTATAAATAAATATAATGTTTAAAATCTTTTTACTGTAAGTGTCTCCCAAATTCTCTAGATAGTCCTTTTCAATCCATGAAGATTCAAGTAAAAATTTTACCAGCTCCAAATAATATTATTCACACCACTCCACTGCTGTATTCTTGATTCTGATTGGTCAGAAATTGTTGATTAATTTCCTATAACAGCAGGTCGGACAGTAGTTCCAGCTGTACAGCGTTATGTGCATGTGCTCCTTCTAATATGTTACTATAGTAACAGCTCATTCACAGGGTTTGTAGTTATTTAAGAAAGGAAAATTTATAAGCCTTGATACGGTGATGTTTTCTTTGACACATTTGTTTAACGTTTATGGAAGGAGTCTCCACTGTCAGTTTTTCCACCATGGGAAGTTTTCAAGACGGACGACTTTTGGGAACGACTGTTTATAGCTGCTATAACGTAAGTGATAACAAGAACGAACTTGTTTCATGGACATTATGTAACTATAAATGGATGAAAAGTTGTTTGTTAATAACGTTGACATTATCACCACTACTGTGCAATAGAGTCTTAGTTTCCTGTAGCGCTTAATATCTATTGTTCAGTTTGTTTATCTTTGTTAATTGTCACACTGTGATTTTTGGGGGACTTTTGCTGCATTCAACTAGACGTCCTAACTCATGATTCCCAACATCTGACCAGGAAATAACAAAGAAAACACCCTGTCAAGTTGGAATTCTTACTCAGGAAGTCAGGACAGTCTCCTGAACTCCTCAAGTTCCTCCGAGTTCAGCAAGTGACATCGAAGCAAAATGGCCATCCAAATCATCAACAGAAAACAAAGCAACACTTCTTTACTTTTAAATAAGTTTTACTGTATATATATTTGCTTCAGATTAATCAACATACAGACATGTCCGCTTGCTAAAGCTGTAACGCTGACTATACAGTTCGCTGTTTTGAGAAGGTAAACATACATCACTCATCACAGTTACACAGCTGGCTAGCTTGTTGCTAACAGAAAATGAACATGGGAGGCATCCGTGTTTTTTTCCTACTCTGTAGCTCGAACGCACGGAGCTAAAAAACCTCCGACTTCCCACTTCAAAGGTACGTCGAAGGCAGCATCCATTTCGTTCCTAATGTTACATCTGTATGTGATGAGAGGAATGACAATGAAGCCTACTTGTACTTGTGCTTGTATTTTTAATCATTTCTGATATCTGAGAACGTTCTGATTACTATATTGTATCGTATCCATTTATTCATTTAGAAGAAGAAAATAGCTCGAATGTGTACAGATTTCTTTAATGTTTCTTATTATGAGATTATTATAAATCAAATATAAGATTATTCAGCTTATTTTTTAAATGCTTTTACTCAATTCAAGCTTTACATTTTTTCCCCCTTATGATCATTTTGCTTCTTTCTAAAAATACTAAAGGTTTAAAATGAAAAGAATGATCTATCTTATCTAAGACTATTTTTAGCTTAAAATGAGTACAATATGTCTAGGAATATGTTTAATAATATTTTGGTTTATTGTAATTTTATTATAAGATATATTACATTTGATTGACTGTATTCAAGATATTTTCGCTTGCTTAGACATCATTTTTTTTGCAATGTAAAGAAGGAAATTATGAAGAAGAGGACTTAAAATAATAGTGATATACGTGACTATGAGTAAGTATATCCTCAACAGGTGAAAGAGTGCACATCTGAACATTTAAAACAATTTGAATATCCATTATATTTTTGATTAGGAGTTATTTGGTGTCTCTGCAGGTGTGCAGCTAGCTTGAGAGCTGTGTATATAAAATAAAATAAAATAAAATACTATACAGGAAGTACCCACTATATGAATGTTGTAATGATCCATTTTTCATTCAGTTTCCTATAGATTTATTTTTATTCATGATTTCACTGAAACTTTCATATTGTTTTGGCACATTATGGTACGAATATCACTCACGTGTATCCCACGAATAGGACTCACGTGTACATTAGAGCAAACTGAAGCAACGTTCATTTATGGAAGGTTATGGAGGCAAATAATATCCAGTTGTCATGAACAGCAGCAAATCACATGACTGGGTGTGTCACAGCCTGCAATGATCTGTGGGAAGGTTGTTAACATGCTCGCTATCAAAGGTCTCTCTTTCACAGGAACACACACACACACACACACAAAGGTTTCTTTTACACCTGTCCAGTTTAATCATCTACCATTTCCAACAGTCGTGTTCAGTCCCCCAGCAGCAGCAGCTCTGTGTCTCAGCCTCACACTCCGACAGACTTTACTGACTTTACTTTAACACTCGCCATGTAAATACAACATGCCTGTTATAATGCAGAGAACTCATCAAATACCAAATACAGGAAATGACTCCAATAGAGTTTAATGGAAGGGGTTTAACTGATATAAATCAGTGTGGAGCTAACACACAGACACACACACACACACACACACACACACACACACACACACACACACACACACACACACACACACACACACACACACACACACACACACACACACACACAGTCACTTCACACTTTCTTATACAAAGAATAAACGCAAAAAATGGGTTCCACCTGTGAATCTTAAACAGGCAGGTTTTTTTATGTGAAAAATGAAACCAAGATAAATCACTTCAGATCTTTTTTCCACCTTTAATGGGATACAGCAACCAACAAAACTGAAGTGGGAAAAAAAGAAAAGTTTTTTTGGGGAAAAAGGAAAAAGCAAAACTTGAAAAGAATAACCTGGTTGTGTAAATGTACACACCCTTTTATAATGAGGCTTGTGACTGCCCAGATTTAAAAGTGATTATCAAACACTTGTCATCAATGAAGTGATTCTGATTAACCCCAAATAAAGATCAGCTGTTTCTGTACGGTTTTCTCGTCATCTTCTTGGTTTCAACCGACTGCTGAAGCCGTGATCCTCGAAGAGCTTAAAGCATGTACGGGATCTCATTGTTGAAATGCATTGATCAGGAGAGGGTTACAAAAGAATTTCCAAAACATTAGATGTATCATGGAACACCGTGAAGGTCATCATCAACAAGTGGAGAAAATGGGGCAGCACAGTGACACTAACAAGAACAGGACGTTCCTCCAAAATTGCAATTGGCAAATGGACAAGAAGAAAACTTACCAGGGAGGCTGCCAAGAGACCTACAGCAACATTAAAGAAGCTGCAGGAAGATCTGGCAAGTACTGGTCACTTCCTACATGGAACAACAATCCCTTGAATTCTTCATCTGGGCTATGGGGTAGGGTGGTTAGACAGAAGCCTTTTCTCATGGAAAAAAAAACAACAACACCCAAGCCCGCCTAAATCAGCCCATACCATGTGGCAAAATGTGTTATGGTCAGACCAAGGTAGAACTTTCTGCACATAACTCTAAAAGATATGTTTGGTGCAAAAACAAGACAGCTCAGCACCCAAAGAACACCATACCCATGGTGAAGCATGGAATTGGCAGCATCCGCTTCTCTTCAGTTAGGACTGGGGCTCTAGTCATGATAGACAGAATCATGGATAGCTCCAAATATCAATTTGCCACAAAACCTGCAGGCCTCTGTTAGACAGCTGAAGATGAAGAAGAATTTCACATTCCAGCACTATCCTACTGCAAACCTGTGGAATGACTTGAAGAGAGCTGTGCACAGAAGATCTCCTCCAAATCTAACAGATCTGGAACATTTTTGCAAGGAAGAGTGGAATAAAATTGTCCATAGACTCTTACCCGAAAAGATTTATTAAAGTGCTGTATTACAAGCAAAACATGCTTTAATGTGTTAAAGCATTAAAGGTGGAAAAAGGTGGACATGATTTATCTTGGTTTCATTTTTACATTACAAAAACCTGTGATTTTAACAGGGCTGTGTAGACATTTTATATCCACTGTAGATAGATAGATAGATAGATAGATAGATAGATAGATAGATAGATAGATAGATAGATAGATAGATAGATAGATAGATAGACATCTCTTAATTTATTAGAACATGGAAAGCGAGTGTAAACTCAGACTAAGTTGCTATTACACCAATAAAGACCTGTAATCATACTGATGCTACTGATAAAGATTTACTGATCCGCTTTATTTACTTTCACTTAGATTTTCTCTAAAAGAAAAAAAGTATATTAAAAATTTACAAATAAATGCTTTAAATGTCAAGATTTTTTCCAGAGTAGATTTTATAGATATGGCTTTGCAGAACAGAAACTCTTAGTGATGTGTTGTAAGAATTGTTTTTTATTTTTAATTTTTTTTAATAATAAATATATCAGGCATATCCGACTTAAAAGCCTGAATAAATTAATAAATAATAATAATTAAAACAACAACAACAACAGCAACAACTACAATAATAATAATAATAATAATAATAATAATAATAATAATAATAATAATAATAATAATAATAATAATAATAAGTGATAGAGTGATAAAGTGTTTTGTTGTCGGCTGTAACAAAGTCCCACGTTGTTTCCAGCATGTCTTACACGTTACAAGGGCAAAGTACATCCGGGCAGAGATTAAAGCTTTAATAGTCTTCCCTCAGCTACAAAAAAATAATGAAGTGTCTTCCGTCTGTTTAACACCCACACACACTCACACTCACACTCACATGCACACACACACACACACACACACTCACACTCACATGCACACACACACACACTCACACACTCACACAGTCACACACTCATACAGTCACACACTCACACTCACACACACACACACACACACACACACACACACACACACACACACACACACACACACACACACACACACACACACTTTATGGAGAATCAGATTGCTGGGGATTAATGGTTTTACATACAAATGAGCAGATACACAAATACACAATACACAAACACCAGCATCATCACCATAACATCCTAACGTCCTACCATCATAACCCAGCTGTGTGCAGATGTTTAGGTTTTCGATGGTAGTTTAATGACGCTGAAAATTACATTTAATAGACATTAAAAAAAGAAAGAAACCGGAAACGAAATCTCCGCTTTCATCAGTAGAATACACTAATAGGATATATTAATATTAAAAATATAACACACACACACACACACACACACACACACACACACACACACACACACACGCTTACCTGTTTTATCTGTAATTAAGTGTTTACTTTATTTGTGTATCTGTAATTATGATATAGGTGTTATGTATCACCTTTCAGTATCACTGATATGAGCAAACAGATAAAATGTGTTTTGAAAAGTTATCATGCTTCGATAATGAAGTGTGTCGTGTAATAATAATAATAATAATAATAATAATAATAATAATAATAATAATAATAATGTTTGTGATTGTATTTTATATTTAACTAAATTGAATGTAGTGTAGTGTAGTGTAGTGTAGTCATCTGTTCTCAAAGTGTTACTGTTTTTTATTTATCATTACTAATGATTAACAAATCTGTCACAAAATTTATTTACTTTATTTCCTGCGTTTAAAACGTACACTGTCATAGCAAATAATACGGTAATATAGTACGAAAGGTAAGTAAGTAAGTAATTAAGTCCCTAAAAATGACAGACAAACAAACAAACAAACAAACAAATAAATAAATAAATAGGTACCTGAAGTGACCAATAAGAAAATGAATGAGTAAATAAGTAAACAATTCCCTATTTTAATTAAATAAAAATTAAAAAATTAAATTAATTCCCCACTGTTCATTAAAAACATTAAATATTTTAAAAAAACGATAAAATACGAAAATATACATCATTAATATGTTTAGAATGTGTCTATTGTTTTTTTTTTTTTTTTTTTTTTACAAATATTTTACCTAGAAGGCTCAGCGATGCAATTAATCATCTAAACATAAACCTATAGCTGCATTTTATTTTTTATTCACTGAGTATTTCAGATCGCGCTATTAATGACATTTGAATTGTGCTGGTTTTAGGTTGTTTTTTTTTTGTTTTGTTTTTTTAAAATAAAAACAAGTAAATCAGATGACATGATCACATGCTGTAGGTTGGATGAGTGTGTAAAGCTCACAGCCTCGAGACCTCAGGTGAGTAGAGAGCGATTCATCACACTGACCTCCTCCTTCTTCATCTTTTGATCAATCCACATAAAGCGGTTATGTATATTGGGTCTGAATGAATTATCTGCTGTTCAAAGGCGGAGTGTGTGTAATGCCATCCCGTGCTGAGTGTTTGTGCTCAATCTCTCACCCTGCTAACCTGCTAAACACTGGCCCGGCGTCTTTCTGTACCTACATAAACTAATTAACGATGGCGTTCATTTGCATCACACTGAGTAACATCCAAACAGCCAAACATCCCAACTACTAAGCAGGTCAGAGTGATTCCATCATTCCGTCTCTCTGTGTCTGTGTGTAATACCTTTACTCTGAGTTAACCTTTTACTTCTAACACACACACACACACACACACACACACACACACACACACACACACACACACACACAAATATATCATATAATATAGCTTATATTACAACACATCTAAAACAAAAAAAATTTACAACATAATTTCACAAATAATCACAATATAAATGATTATTTGAATGTTATTTAAATAAACTTTTTTTATATTCGTATTTATTTATTTATTTATTTATTTGTTTGTTTGTTTGTTTGTTTGTTTGTTTGTTTATTTATTTATAGTTGATAGGTTGATCCATACACAATTTTGCAGATATGTATTTAATTATGAACATATTTCCAGCCCATGATGTCTAATTTTTAAAAATCACAGAATCAAACGTGTTTCATTTTATTTTTCGTTTATTTATCATATTTCTACTTTCACGTCTAAGCTGATGTGTGATTTTTTTTTTTTTACATACTTAATATTTATATTTATATATCACATATATTTATATATAACATATTTATATATAATTTAGTGGTAATTAATAGCCTGTGTAGAAACCTATCTGAATAAATAACAATGAAATGAAATTAAAATCATACAATCATTTTATGTATAAAAATCTGGGAACATACATTTTCCTGTAAGGGACGTGAGTAATGTCACATCTTGTTTAGCTTTCATTGTAATATTTTAAAAAATAAAATAAAATAAAATAAAAAAATAAAAAACATTATAATATGTAATATTTTATATTTCATCTTACAATCTTTGGAGGTTACGAATGAATTCATTTAAAAATGAATAATAACAATAATAATAATAATAATAATAAGAAGAAGAAGAAGAAGAAGAAGAAGAAGAAGAAGAAGAAGATATGAGAATGAAAGAAAGAAAGAATCTCAAATCTCGGCCCCTATAACGTTATAACCGTTGCGCATGCGCAGACTGACTTCCAATCAGCACGCAGCTTTTCGGAGGCCCCTCCTCTTGTAAACGTCGTTACAAGTCCACTAAACCATCCATTCGGAAATGTTCTTGAAGAGCCGCAGTGGTGACATGAGCGCTGGATACCGCCAACACGCCGATGGAGAAACACCAGTAGAAGGTCAGTGGTGAAGTTTTTCCTTCATAAACTCCGAGTTTTGCTTCGAGTTTCTGTCCAAATGTTTGAGTAAAACTTGTGTTTGTGCGCCGCTGCGCTGCTGGAAAGCGCTTTGGGTGCGCCGTCACCGTTAACTCTTATCTCCTGAGGGTCTTATCACGCGGTTATCTCCTTGTTGGAAAGACATATTGCGTTTGGTTTCCTATCTATTACTATGTGTGTGGGGTGGGTTTTTTTCCACCTTTTTTTTTTGGCAATAATGATGAGGCTCCACTCCACTGAGGGAGCACTGAGTCATGACACGGATGGATTCAGTTTTTCTCTGGAGTCTCTTCAGCAGGACAGGGAGACTATACTAACTATCTGCAATGAGGTGCAGTTCTGTTCACATATTCTCATACCAAGCCTAACTTTCTAGTCTTTAAAAAAAAATTCTACCGACTTTACAAATACTAAATGCTGAATACCAAAAAGCGACATGTTCTTCTGTGGGTACTTTTTGGTATTAAATTGTAAATAATCTTGGAAATGACATCCATTTGTGTTATGTAGGCTTAATACATTAAAAAACCTTTGGATTGGTTGATATTGAAATATTGAAGTGTTTTGTTCAAATATTGGAGGTTTTTGAGAGTGTAAAGTTATTGGACTTTCCTCAGATTCCAGACTCTTTTCGATTGTTAGTAAATGTATCATGAAAAGGACAAAATAAAACAAGGCGTTGGAAACAAGGGAATGTCAGGCAGTAATCTGGGAGCGCAGTGCGTTATGGTTTACTTTTGACAACAGAATATCTACCTGTTGTTTTTATATTTTTGCAAGTTTTTTTTCTAGAACTTTTGCAAGATCCTGAGAAAGTGTTAGTTAGTGTAGCTATATAATAGACCTGATTTCATGTGAGCATGTCGTACATTTTACTATTTTATTCTTTTTCTACATTGTTCTGAAGTTTCTTTTCTCCCTTGCAGGCTAACTCATCTCGTATCAGTTTTCCACACCCCGCGAGCTACCACACGGTTCCTGGATGGACCTGGGCGAGCACAGCTGGTCCACAGTCAAGCGTGAAGTGTCCAGTAACCCGGGCTCGCCGTCCGAGCAGAGCTGCGTTCACGGCGAGCGCAGGGACGATTTAAGGACGTCACCTCTGGACGCAGCGGGGAGTCGGCGCGGAGACTCGCGGCCGCTGCCCTCCTACGTCGCCTTCGGCCACCCGGTGAGTTCGGACGACGTGCCGCTGTTCGCGGACCTGGACCAGGCCGCCAAGCTCGGCGCGCACAAGACAGGGATCGTGGTGGACCCCGGCGACATGTATTCGACGCTGGCCGCCTACGAGTCGCCGTCGGCAGCTTACATGCACTCCAGTCCCAACTCGCCGGTGTACGTGCCGACCTCGCGGGTCGGGCCAATGATCCCGAGTCTGCCTTACCTGCAGCCGAGCGCGGCGGCGTCGCAACCGAGCCACGCGGTCAGCAGCCACGCTGCGTGGTCGCAACCCGCGCCCGAGAGCCCGTCGTCCTACAGCACCGGGAGCCCACACGCCACCTCCACCCGTTTTCACTACTCACCAAGCCCGCCCGTAAACAACGGCACGGCAAGGGAATCGAGCTACCCGACCACGCTGAACGCCAGCGGCAGGGAGCAGTACCTGTCGCGGCCCCTGAGTGGCTCCTACACCGGGCCGTACGCGCCCTACGTGGGAGCGCAGCTGCCCCAGTTACCCACCGCGTGGCCCGCGGGACCCTTCGATAACTCCATGCTGCATTCATTACAGAGCCGAGCGGCGCCGCTCTCCATCCGACCCGGACCTGCAGGTACAGGATACACTCTCTCAAAGTGTGTGTGTGTGTGTGTGTGTGTGTGTGTGTGTGTGTGTGTGTGTGTGTGTTAATATATCTTTTGGAATAGCTTCATAACAACAACAACAACAATAATAATCAAAATAAAAGCCACAAAGGTTCTTTCTGAATAGTTTTTTTTTAGAGTTTGTGTTAAAATGTGTCGAAAATAATATATGGTAAGAAATTTTAAATAGACGTTTGTGTTGTGAACTCAATTTGAATCTGAATCTTATAAGATTGAAGAAAACAGTTATCAACAATAAAGGTGACTAACTGAAATGATTTGATATAATAATGCGGATGTGAAATTAAGCTCAATTTATAATCGTGCTTGAAAGAATCAGGATTTTTGTCAGTAAAACTGCGTTTTATGCCTTCGGAGTCTTTATTTTTAAATAACTGATATGAGAAACTACGGGTTAAATCTGAAATTTACATAGATTTATAAAGCAGAGATGAATTAACTTCATTAGACAGTAACAGCCCGACTTTACACCCCGACTTTTACGCAAAACAGCTTTATTGAGCCTAATGTCGGGTTTTATTCTAACCGAAATATCCAAAGGGCCCTAAAAATAGCGGATTTACTATAATTTTAGTGAATATTTATAATTTAATAGGTAATGTTCGTTTTTTTAGGTCCGATTCTCAAACGAACAACGTATTCTGAAACATATGAAATGTTTAATAAATACTTAAACTCAATATTTTCTGTGATAGGCTTTATTGGCTAGGTTATGTTGGCAAATCTATTAGCAATTTTTAAAAAAAATTCTTCCAGGTGAGTTGTGGTTGAGGTTAAGATCTTAAAAAGATGGTCACAGGTGGTAAGAGACGGAACAAATGAAGCCAATTACAGCAGGCAGACGCAGCGCCGATTAATTTACGCCTCATTGACGTGCACGTGTCTGGTGTGTGTGTGTGTGTGTGTGTGTGTGTGTGTGTGTGTGTGTGTGTGTGTGTATTTGTGCTAGATTTCCTCGAGGACGCGATGGAGAGTCGGGAGTGCGTGAACTGCGGCTCCATCTCCACCCCGCTGTGGAGGCGCGACGGCACCGGTCACTTTCTCTGCAACGCCTGCGGCCTGTACAGCAAAATGAACGGCCTGAGCCGACCATTAATTAAGCCGCAGAAGCGCATGGTGAGCTTCCTCATTTCACACAATAGTCCGGGGTGGTTGTGGTGAGGAGGGGGGTAGGGGGGTGTTTCATGTGGAGAAAAAAAATCCTCACAGATTTACTTCCTTAATAGCTGTTGTTTTTTTTTTTTAATTTATTATTTTTTTTTTATACATGGCTAGAGGAGAAAACGCACCTGAAAATACTGAGGACAAAAATACTAATTAAAAATGATAAACCAGTGGTTCTCACACTCTTTGTAAGACTTTTATAAAATAAATTTCACAATTCCCCTCAGTACAGATTTAATTAATGAACTACATACATCTTCTTAAAATGGATTTATTGGCACCCTAGAATTGCACCCATGTTGCTCAGGAGGAACCGTGAGGGGACATCTTTTGTACCTTTAATGTGTACATTTTATCTGGAAGGAAAAGGTGCATATGGTGTACTTGCTTTTAGAGTAAAGCTGTATGTAGTGTATGTAGTTATGTACCTTAAATTATTTACAGTGGTGAAAAACATATAAAAGATAATAAGTACCCTTGATGGCACCACTCTAGCAAGGAAAAGTACAGTTTGGTACCGTTTATTTCTGAGAGAGTGTACACTAGACCTGGTCCTTACACTCTTTATAGGACTCCTCTAACTGTAAAATAAATTCCAAAGACGCCCTCAGTACAGATTTATTTCATAAACATAAACCAACTCTATAAATATTACACTCATTATTACATGCCTACATTTATTTCTCTTCCTGAACTTTACACCAACAGAAAACATTAGATCCAAGTGACATTACTGAACTTGTTTTTGAGGTAAAGGTACCAAACTGTACTTTTCCTTGTTGCAGCATTATGTGGAAAGGTGCACATAGTGTACGTTCTGTTAGATTTAGTGTGATGTACCTTAAATTATTTTTTTTGAAAGGTAAAAGATACACACTAAAGGTACAACAGATGTACCCTGGATGGTACCACTCCAGGAACAAGGAACGGTACTTTTATTTCTGAAAGAGTACACTAGACCTGGTTCTCAGTACAGCTTTATAAACACAATCCAACTATTCAGTGCTATTTTAGGATCTTTATTTAAATGTGTGTAGTAATATTTTCAAAATTTATTGATGCCATAGAGCTTTTAATTCCTAAACCTTCCACCTACACATTCATTAGATACACTCTGAGAAATAAATATACTAAACAGTAATTTTCCCTGCCTCTAGAGCAAGTAATCCAGGGTACATCTTTTGTAGAAGGTGCATAGGGTCTGGCTTTATCTGACTTAGTGGTCCATAAGGTCAAATTATGTATCTTAAATTGCTCTTTAAGGTGCAATATAACTATCAACTTTTCAAGGTGAAAGATAAGCTGTACAAAATATGTACCCTTAATACTATACAGGGAATACTGTACAGGGAAAAGTACAGTTTGGTGCCTTTATTTCTCAGAGTGTAGGTCCAAGTGACATTATTTATACGCCTGCTTGTTTTTTCAACAGTTAAAACTGGCTAATAACCATAACAACTCAATATTAAATATAACTTTTAATGGTAGGTTAATGGTGTGTTGTGATTTGGAGCACATACTAACCTATATATATTAGACTACAGAACCCTCTGTGAAGTGCAATTTATTCTGAAACATCATTCAATAATTTGTATTTTTGAATATTTGTATTTTTAAGCCTCTAAATCAGTGATTACAGTTTGTGAAGCCTGTAATTTTTGTATCTGTAAGTTTCTATTTTGTTACAGTGGTGGAAAAAAAACATAACTCATCATTATCAAAGTTATTATATTTACTATCGAGTTTATCAAGTATCGATATTTATTATTAGCTGGTCAACTTGGACCTAATGTGTTCTGTCAGTGGAAATTTCAGGAATTAAAAACTCTCAAAAAAAAAAAAATAGATGAAATATTATTGTACACAAATAAATCATGAGGTAAATATTTGAAAAGTTCAGAAAATAATGTTGTTGTTTTTTTTTTAATTACTCGTAAAGGAGTCTGTGGCTGCAAAACGTTTGGAAACTCCTCTAAATGCTATCAGAAAAGTTTAACAGAAGATATTTCAGTCTTTCGTTGTTAGTACGTTCAGTAGTTTGGGGGCAAAAATGGAAAACAAAAACCTTAAAATGATACATATTTATTCTCTACAAGCCAATCAGATCTAGATCAGAGTGATTAATGTTTCCAGTGAGATAAGAAAGAAAACAAAGTTGTTGAAAGTCGAAAGCTGTTGAAAGTTAATGGATGATTGCTTTTTTTTTTTTTTGTGTGTGTGTGTGTGTGTGTGTGTGTGTGTGTGTGTGTGTGTGTGTGTGTGTAGTCGTCTTCCAGGAGAGTCGGTCTTTCCTGTGCAAACTGCCAGACCAGCACTACGACCCTGTGGCGCAGAAACGCAGAGGGGGAACCGGTGTGCAACGCATGCGGACTCTACACCAAATTACACGGGGTGTGTACGCCATGACATTTAACAGACCCATACATTAAATAAAGTGAGAACGTCAACTAAACTTTCCAACCGTGTTTCATTAGGTACCACGACCCCTGGCTATGAAGAAGGAAGGTATTCAGACGAGAAAAAGAAAACCGAAAAACTTGAACAAAACAAAGGGATCGTCTGGTCAGTGACAGGAAATAAAGATCACAATTAAAGTTCATGTGTTGAGTTTAATTCCTGTAATCTAACAGAGTGATTGTTTTGATCAGCAGGAAGCAGCTCTGTCCCCGTGACTCCAACATCATCATCATCTTCTGCTTCAGAAGAGAACTCGAAGAACAGTCCTTCATCTGCTCAGGTGGCTGTGACCTCAGTGAGTTCAAATAATTCGTCTTATAGCATGTGTTATATAACAAATATCACAAAAACATACATCTTATATATACAGTACTGTGCAAAAGTTTTAGGCACATGCAAAGAAATACTGTAGCGCAAAGATGCCTTCAAAATAATGAAATGTTTCTACATTGAAAAAAAAAAAATACCGTAAAGAGCAGTAAACAGTAGTAAATGAAACAAAGCCAATGTTTGGTGTGACAGAAAAATAAAAATAGTAGTCTCCGGTACAATTAGTGCAGTTTTATAAGGAAATGAGCTGGTAAGTTTTATTGAGCATCTTGCAGAACCAGACACAGTTCTTCTGGACACTTTGGCTTTCGCACTCGCTTCTTATTTTTGCAGCAAAACCCAGCAGCCTTCATTGTGTTTTTTGTCTGAAAAGTGTCTCTTATGTAATATGCTGCTTTCTTTAATGACATACAAACATTTTTCTGTAACATTTCATTTTTTGCTAGAAAACTAATGTTTGGGAATCTAAAATGTTTTTTGTACTGATTTGATCATGTAGAAGTCATAAAATAAAAAAATCTATAAAAAAGTTATAAACTTTGTTATAGATTTTTTTTTTAAAAACTTAGATTTTTTTTTATAAAACTTTTTAGTTTTATCAACTAAAAAAAAACTTTAAAAAATAGCGTCCCTAAAACATTTGCACAGTACTGTATATACAGTATATAACTCTGCTTCATAGCTTACCTTAACACCTGCACTTAAAATGTATGACATAATTATTTATGCAATATTTATATATACACACATATATATATATGATTATTTTTATTTTTATTGAATTAAATTTTATTTCTGCAATTGGGTGAAATTACATAATGCTAACCCTTGATAGGACTCAACTAGGACTATAACTATACATATAATAATATATAATATGTACTATATAATAATGTAATAATGGCAAAGTTTTTGTTTTTTGCAAAACTGTAGAAAAATGTAAAATGATCCTAAAACATCCTAGAATCACATTTCATATGAAGCACAAATGTATAGAAATCTTTTGAAAAATATATAAAATATGATTTTATTTTGAGAAATGATCTATAACCTTTAGTTACCATGGCAACACCCCTCCATACAATCCATATAAGCACATTTGATTTGTAATAAAATATATAAAAATGTTTTTAAAAATATATATACGTTCAGAAAAATATGATCTTATTATGAGAAATAATCTATAAGCTTTAGTTACCATGGCAACACTCATCCATACAATCCATATAAGCACATTTTGATATGAAATAAAACATAAAAATATAAACAAATATATAAAATCAGATTTTATTTTGAGAAATTTATAGCGGTCTATACATTTTAGTTACCATGCCAACACTCCTGCATACAACTCATATAGTCACATTTAATATGTAATACAATAAGTTTTTCAAAAATATATACATTCAAAGAAAATCTGATTTTGTTTTGAGAAATGATCTAAACCTTTTATTGGCCATGGCAACACTCCTCAACACTGCACTCATGCAATTATAGTTTATATTAAATAAAATCTATAAAAAATAGAAAAAAATGTCTAAAAAAAAAAATTTGTTTTGAGAAATTATCTATATGCTGTATTTTAGTTACCATGGCAACAGTCCACCATACACTGTAAGTTAAATATAGAGCCTTTAATGTTTCTTTGGTTTGTCCTTTAAAGGTTCTATCTGGGTTCTATTGAGGAACCTGACAAATTAATTTTACTGGTTAAACTTTATACTATTCTAACAGGGTGTTGTTATTTATAAATGAGAAATGGCACATATGGTTAATTCTTCTTCTTCTTCTTCTTCTATAATAATAATAATAATAATAATAATAATAATAATAATAATAATAATAATAATTATTATTATTATTATTATTATGATTTATTTACTTATTTACTTATTTACTTACTTATTTACTTATTTACTTACTTAACTTTTTATTCCAGGTGAATTCCTCCACTATGGTGGGTCATATAGAAGTTCCAGGCACCACAGGCTCCATAGTGAAGTACCCTGGCCAGGAGGGTCTGTACACTAACGTGGGATTAATGTCCACCGGCGACGTGGCGGCGTCTGTACGAGGTGACACGTGGTGTCCCATGGCTCTGGCCTGACACTGACCTGTGTGGGATTAAAAAGCTCCTCATCGCTGTACTCCACCTCTCCACATCATCCCTGGCATTCGTTTGTAAAATGGCTGCTTTCATCACGGGTCTGGAGTCACCCTGAGAAAGAAAAAAAAAACCCTCGTTCCATGCTCACGACTTTTCTTCAGCTTTGGAGAGCTTGTGTGAAACAATTCCTTCTACTCCAGTTTTTTTTTTGGAAATACACTCTCTGGATGATGATAATGAAGACTACTTGTGCCAATCCAGAACATGCCTTTGGTACTTTTTTTCCTGAAACACACACTGCACTCGCGCCGAGGAGTACATGGATCAAAACGGCTTTTTCGTGTGTGTGTGTGTGTATGTGTGTGTGTGTGTGTGTGTATATATATATATATATATATATATATATATATATATATATATATATATATATATATATATATATATATATATATATATATATATATATAAACTTCTAATGGATTTTTTCCCACTTGGAGAGAATGATTGGATTGCAATCCAAAGAGAAATATTTTCCATCAGAAAAGGAAAGTGTTTTTTTTTTAATGTTAAAATTAAAATCATTAAAACTGGAATTGAAGATTGTACCAACCCCCCAACCCCCCTCCATCCTGAATTAATTAAATTGTATTTATAATGCTGGCTGTTTAAGATTAATGCTTATATTTGTCAAATAAAGATAAAGCCTGTTAGTGTAGGACCGAAGCCTTGCTCCTTGTTTTGAAGTCTCCCTGTTTATGAGCATGTCTGCGTTTGCTGTTAGTGTAGCTGATCGATCCCAATCTGCACAGGATCTTCTGTTTAAAAAAAAAAAAAGGAAAAGAAAAGAAAAGAAAAGAAAAGAAAAGAAAAGAAAAGAAAAAAGAAAAAAACCTCTTATTCAATTCGACTGTAATTCTAATGGTTTAATACAGGGTATCTAGTTGCTTTTTAGCTTCTTGTTTGATTCTTTACATGTCAAATCAAAAGTGTGATTTTACTCTAATGTTAAATGGTACTTTTACTGTTGTTGTGCTGATTATGCAGAACTGAAAGGACGAAAATTTCATACTGTTCAATTACAGAAACAAACAACAAAACAAGACAATAGACAATATCTCTTAGAACAAACAGCACTCAGAAACTCTTTTCTGGTGCATTTATTTTTGTTACAACACACAACTGCAAAGGTTTCTTTTTTCCTTGATATAAGACATAACTACCTAACTTAACACATTGGTATGCAACTACTAGAATATTTTTATTTTAATTGTTTATCCTTTTTTTTTTCTTCTCACAATGACATATACTTAAATATATACATTGAGGAAAAACGTTTGGATTTTGGTTTTATTATTTAGAGTGATTTTTTTCTCTTTCTCCTTGTTGGGTGTCATCCTGACCACAAATAAGCTGTTAAAATAATTCATGATTCAAGTGACTCACTGAGTCATGTCCCAAATGGAGGCTCGAGAGCTTCAGAGTAGATATACGGTTATCCCTGGATGATCCATTTAGACGTGTTTTGACTTTTAAGTAGAGTCTCGGGAGCACTATAAGGACCTTTAGAGAAGAATCGAATGAAGCTGAACTTCTCCCACCAAAGTGGAAGAACTTTTAGTTATTACGTTGTTGTTTGTGTGTGTGTGTGTGTGTGTGTGTGTGTTGTGTGTGTGTGTGTGTGTGTGTGTGTGTGTGTGTGTGTGTGTGTGTGTGTATGATACAATCAACATTCGACATTCGACAATCCTTACTTTCTTTTTTTCATTCTGTAGAGTTATTTATTTCTTTTAAAAAAATGTGTGTTTTTTTTAGAGGTGTTTTCTCATTTTATGTCGCATTAATGTGTTTGTATTTTACGGCTGTATTTTTGAGGCAATCATTTCATTTTAAACACAGAAGGCTTCATCCTATTTCCGGAGCAAGTCTCAGTTTTTTCTACCAAAGTTTCAAATGGGCTGCAATGTTATGCTTGATCCTTCAACCGATTTGTCTTGACCACAAAATGGAAGACGTTTTGTACATCTTTTCTGCGTCTCACGAACCACTGTGTCTCTTCGTCCTCTTTCGTGTGCTGAATAGACTGTTGAGCAAAGGCATGTCAACTATTTTTAATCCGAAAACCCAAGCATTTTACTGCCAATGTTGCAAATGTTGCTGCGAATTCACCCACACTGGACAAATAAACAAGAGCAGGAACTTACTTGACTACTTTTTCTAGTTTTTTTTTGTTTGTTTGTTTCTAAATGTATTTATCTGATTCTTCTTTGTTGAATTTTCAGACATTAGTATGGAAATGTGAAGGAATTTGTGATGTTTAATTTGTAGAGTGCTTCTTGTTGGTTATCATGCTGGCCACAGATAACAGATAACCTGTGAAAATAATTGACGATCCACATGACGCGCTGTAATATCACTCTGTCTTCAGGGTGTATCATCATCCCTGCTGATTAATGCTAAATTGAAGCAAAAATAATAGTAAAAATACATTTGCAGTCAGATAGATCTGATCACAAAAGAAGTTATAGGGCTTTCTGAGCAGTATGAATGATGAATTTCCGATTGTCACCATTTTAAGATTTGAACATTGATACTGAAGCTTGCTCAGCTATCTCCTTTTATTTTATATTTCTCTAAGTGAGCTCTGTTTTGACACGTGGTTATCTTTTGGACTGTTTTATGTACTCAGTTACATAGTTTATTTGATTATTATTGTACATTATTATGCTTATGATTATGATTATTAGCGGGCCAAGCACCGAAGGTGTGTATGCACCCTATTGTTATTCTACCTTTTCTTATTCTTCTTCTTCTTCTTCTTCTTGTGGCTAGGGTGTGTATGGCAGCCCATAGAACTGTCTGGTAAAAAGTTATGAAATTTGGCACACTGATTGGGGAGGGTCTAAGGAACATTCTGACAAAAATTGGGCCAAGTGCTACCAACGCTCAAGTACCACCATAGGCTCAAATTTGGGCCTAATTTGGAATTTATGTCCAAAAAGTGCCATTTTTGCTACTCCTCCTCCACATTTTTTCCCAATCGTCTCCAAATTTGGCTCACATAATCTTGAGACCTGTCTAAACTTGCACAAAGGCCCAGACTGATGAGAATAAACATAAATAGATAAACAAATCAACAATTGTTGCGCATCTTAGGCAACAATTGTAGCGTGTCCGTGCTTGGCCCCCGAAAATGCTGCTTGCAGTTTTTATTATTATTATTATTATTATTATTATTATTATTATTATTATTATTGTTATTGTTATTGTTATTGTTATTATTATTATTATTATTATTATTATTATTATTATTATTATTATTATTATTATTATTGTTGTTATTATTATTATTATTATTATTATTATTATTATTATTATTATTATTATTATTATTATTATTGCAAGTTAGCCTTCTTTGACTTACAGGTTTATATTCATTTTATCCATGCGCTTCTTCTTGTACTTCTTGTACTAAATGTGCACAGCATTAATTGGAACTAAGATTGGATAAAAAGTGTTCGTTAATATATTAAGAATTATAATCACTGGCAAATTGCTGTAGGAATAAAACACTTCAGAATGTGCTGTTATTGCAAAATAATCAATGTTGTACGTGGTAAGAGGAACTCTGCTTCATTACACCATGTGACATTGATTATTTTCCTATAACAGCACACCCCCATGTGTTTTATTCCTTAAAAAAACAGCTACTTTCCACAGATTGATCACCACTCTTTTTTTTTTCTTGCTTTCAGGATTTTATGACCTCCTTCTGATCTAAGGTTAGGAGTGTTATTGGTTGCTGTGAACTCTGGCTTATAAGTGCGCTGAACTTTGACCCGGGGGTTGCACTTTGATTTACGACTGATCAACGACGTCTCGCTCTTTTGTGTGCTAGTTGAGCGCATTCTTTTACACAGGCAGATACAGTATTGTGTTGAAATTCATGGTGTAAAGAGAGGTGTGTGTGTGTGAATGTGTGTCTGGACTGAACGTGATTTAGTGATGAAATATTTTGGAAGACATTCCATTCATTGCTGTGTTAAAAAAAACTCATATTTTGGTCAACTTTGAGTAACTTGTATATAGAATGATTTATTTTTTTCGCCATTAGTCAATTTCTGTCTCTGTTTGTTCAATTGCAACACCGTCATAAGACCAGCCCAGACAAGCGTTTCCACAGAATAAACACTTGCTCCCTGCTGCCCTTTTGAACTGTGTATGCCCCCTTTTCTCTCTCTCTCTCTCTCTCTCTCTCTCTCTCTCTCTCTCTCTCTCTCTCTCTCTCTCTCTCTCTCTCTCTCTCTCTCTCTCTCTCTCTCTCTCTCTCTCTCTCTCTCTCTCTCTCTCTCTCTCTCTCTCTGGAGTCAAAGTACCAGCCACAACATAAACCTCAGGAACTCGGGAACACACGCCATCAATAACAGCTTTGGCACAAGCGGACAGAACTCACTTACAGTGCTGTAACGTCACATCGTGTTCCAGCTCCCTGTTCCTGTCACTGTGCAGCTCTGTAGCTCAAGAAGATTTATCTAGAAGCATTAAGCAGCGCACTTGGGTTGTATGACATATTACTATGGGAGTTTATAGAGTGTTAGGATCAGTGAGGGATTTCGGCTAAAAGTTTTTCCCTGAAATATTTGCGAAAGCCGTGCAGCGTAGAACTGGTAGTAGGCCTACGAGATGGAATTTGGAGCTTCAGCGTGCACAAGTGCAGAGGTTGTCAGGCAAGAGTTCAACAAATCAGCGTGTTCTTCATAAATAAACATCAGACCTTCGACGGAGAGGAAGTGAAGTTTGTGCACCATCTGTGTTTCTATAGGCAATCAAAGTTAAATCAAATTAAAATATTCTCAAAAAGCTGTTGCTTCCTTTTTAAGAAAATTGTTTATTTGCTGCATCCTCATTTCCCTCAGTTCCCTCAAGGACACTTTTTTTTTTCCATCATGTAAGCCAGGACGATTATCTGCATTTGACCCCAGCGCTGAGGACGTGAGTTTTCAGTGCAGGAATTTCTTTGTGTTTAAAGCAACACATATTTATGGAAACATGCTTGCCAGGTTGCGTATCTGCCTGCTTCGAACGAGACAAATTACAAACCATGCTTTGAATATTTAAGGCTGGCAAAATGAAAGAACAAATATTTATTTTGCTGAAAATTTATGGTTGGCACAAGACAGCGCCTGTATCCTGGGAGAACCCAGTGCCATATACAAACACAGGTTCACCCTTATTAAAAGGTTTTAAACCAGTTTCTTTCCATTCCAGTCTACTATAAATACAAAATCTATTTATTTCAGCAGTATAACATGGATGTAGTATATATGTAAGGCGTAAAACACTTGGGCTATGCTGTTATAGGAAAATAATCAATGATAGGGCCCTGGCCCAGGGGTTACTCTTGCCACCCCAAAGTAGCAGCACAAATGAAGGATGTCAAAACAAGATGTTGGGGGGAGGGGGGAAGTTTTAATAGTGAAAAACAGTTTGCACTGCTCAGTCTATCTGAAAAGAAAATGTCAATTAAAAAATTTGACTCCTCCTAAAATGGGTCATACTATTGTCAATGCGTAAGTGTGCGCAGTAGGATAATTGTGGGAAATACCATGCAATCGTGCACTCAATCGGCCGAATGTGATGGAGATAGCATGGGAGATAACGTGAGTGTTCGAAAGACACCTTTTCTTGGAAAATAAATGCCGCAATTTAAATAAAGTTGTATCTCAAGCATAAATTTCCCGCACAGTTCATCAAAATGAAATGCTTATGGTGAAATGATTAAGATGAAGTTTACCTGTTGTCTTGAGGTCACTTTAAGGCTTAAATTTTTAATTAACAAACAAATAACAAATAACAAATTTAGTTGGTTCTATTTCCCAAAATATGAACAAACTAGTAGCCTAATTTAAACCACTGCAACCCTGACCAGGCAGTTACTAAGGATGCTGTAATTGTAAATTTTAGCAAATTTGGTCTTTATTTGTCCCCTCAGCTTCATATTTGACCACTTGCTCCTTTTTTGTGTGTCCTGAGTGATATCAGTCCTGATGTACACCTCATTAATTAACTATTCATTAATTCTGTTCATTCTGTATAAAGTATTCATATTTGGTTTCATCCATAATCTAGATTATAGGAACTGAAACAGGAACAGATCCTGGCTTGCTTTCACAGAACACCTTGAAGCTGGCCAGAAAAACAAAACATGTTTGCTGAGGGGCGTGCGCGAAGGGGCGGAGCTGGAAACAAACACGAAAGTTGTTAATTCATCAACTACTTCCTGCAACTGAGTCAAATTAGAGTTGAATTGCTTTCTCACTGCAAATGATTCGACTTGGAATATTTTGATGATCATTTGTGCAAATGTGTGCACCAAAACATTCCCAGCTACCCAAACGAACCAGAGTTTCAATGGACCAAATTGTGCAAATATAAAAACATCCTTAGAGCTGCTACTACAGGAGAATAATTTGGCTTATTTCAGCATGTTTGAATTGTACTGGATCAAAAAAGCCTTTCCTGCACTTGGAACTCAAGATTTACTCAGTGAGTAAGAAGGTCAAAACGTCACGCTCCCATCTCGGTTGAAAGTCCACGTATCAGCCAGGGTAAATAGTACAACAGCGTAAGGACTGACTGTGCTAAAGCTGGAAGCCTCAGGCTGTTTTACTGCTCCCCGGGAGGGTTTTCTACCTGATCTCAGTTCAGTCTTCTCTAAACTGCCAGAGGATGCGATAAGATCACAGCCATTTGTGGTTTCCTAGAAAGATTTAGCTCCATTTCCACCAAACTGTTTATAAAATAAACATACTTCACATATTCCTCTTTGGTAATACATACAGTAGCTGCTAGAATAGCAAGTTACTACACATGCTGTAACTGCTTCTCCATTTAACAAGACCATGGAATCAATTTATAGGGTATACATTGAACCACAATCCATTTTGAGATGTAAAGATTATCAGGATTATGCGTAACCATACCAGAGATATAGTCATGTCACCTGGGGAATTTCTCAATAAGCATTCTTGTGTACTTGTTTGACATCGTGTTTTATTGGCCAAGATGAATTCCAATCCTAAAAAAAACTAAGAACATTTCACATACTTACAGGAGTTTTTGTTCCTACCCAAATATCAAGGATGTCTTGGTTACCAACTTGCCAACAAGTAATAATTTAACTTGTAATCCATAAAGACTACATTGTGATGGTGTTGAATCACAGTGCATTAAAATCAGATTCTGAAACAATGACATGAGCATTGCAGTCGGTGAATATTTACTCATTCAGTACAAGCAAACCCCTAACATATTCTACCTTTCATCAGGACAAGGACTCATTTAGCAACTCTAGCAATGTAGCTGTAACCTCTTGTGCTAATCTGCTAGCACTAGGACAGAGCACTTCCCAAACTCTTATAGGAGGGCTCGCCATTCTTGTGTCCTTGCAAGGTACAGTAACTTGGCAGGAAGATTCTTTGTAGGAACACATGTTGGTTTGTTGCATCCAAGTCCAAGTCTATTTTCAGGCTTGACTCATTGAGTGATCATGGAGCCAGTCCAGGTCAAATGATCAGTCGTGAAAAATATGAAATGTATACAAATTTCAGTAATTTCTAGAAGTAGAACTGATTTATTGTCTTTGGCGCCAGGAATGAAAAACATTTAGTTGGAATTGGGGTCCTGCACAGTGCTGGCAGTACACTGAAGCCAGAGATATTGGATTGAGGGATATCATGTTGACACAGCCATGGAAGTCTAAAGATTATTTGGGGGTACAGACCATGCCCATAACAAAATGGCATTGAGAGTGATTGTGGAAGTGTAAAAAGTAGGGAGAACTCTGAGAACCTGGGCTGGGCAGCTTTTGCTTTTTCACTAGAAAGCCACACCCTACCAAACTAAAGACTCTTGGGTAGGAAACACTAGCGCCACTAGTGGAGAAAGTGAGAGATGGGAATTTATAGGAGGTTAACTTGGAATAAAGAGCTTCAGGCTTATCTTTCTTCCAAATGTCCAACTCAAATTAGATGCTTTTAGAGAGTCAGTCACTAGGAGTGATACGTGCTTTATATTCTGGTGTCCTATGTAAAGATTTATTGTCAGGGTGTTCTCTTGGATGCTCCCTGAACCCAGGTAGTCTAACAGAGGAGTCGGAACAAAGCTTCCCACCACATTGGATTCAAATCAGGGCTTAAATGTGTTGATGATAGATATCTAAATGATAGAATAGGCTGGAAATATGAAATTTCATTTATGTGCATAGACTAATTTAATGCTCCCATGAGCCTTGTTGAACTTTGCAAACCACTCAGCAGCAGTGTCCAGAACCTCCTCAGTTTAAGCACATCTGTCTTTCTTGTGAAGTTAGCTGAGTCATCCCTAAAAATTCTGATCTCTGGATCTCTGGATGAAGCTGGAAGGGGTTTAGGTATGGAGGCTCTTGAATAGATTGTTCGACTGGAATGGAAATGGACAGAAATGGAGATAAGCTGGTCTAAGACCCCGGAGTCATCATGGCAGTCATTCCAAGTGTGGTAAGTGTGCTTTTGTTTGTTTTGCAA
Source organism: Cranoglanis bouderius (assembly GCA_023630585.1). Taxonomy (NCBI): domain Eukaryota; kingdom Metazoa; phylum Chordata; class Actinopteri; order Siluriformes; family Cranoglanididae; genus Cranoglanis; species Cranoglanis bouderius. The sequence goes on from CM042536.1 coordinate 25,387,139, forward strand.
TGTGCCTTTGTTTTGGTCCTGTCTACACCCCTGTCCTGTCATTGGTTTGTTCCCCGAATGTGTGCACCTGTTCTGTGTTTAGTCCTTTATTAGTTTGCTTATTTAGACCCTGTGTTTTATTTATTTTTCTCAGCGTAAAGTCGTATTGTGATATAAGTTCCTTTTTTTAACGTCTATACCATGGTTTCCAGAGTGCTTCATTTCTCTATTTTGTGTTTACTGGTTTTGATTCTCACTCATTCTTCTGTTTATGATAATGGAATATTCTAGTTTGTTGCTGCCTGCTTGTGTATTGACCCATGCTATGGCCTACGACGATGACTCATGCGGCTGTTTTGTAGAAGAAGGAATGACTTATTGTCAATCTTTGTGAATGTGACAAGAAAGATCAACACAAACATTAATTTTACAAACTCTCAATTGAAACCAAGACCATATTTAGTGAGACCACCGCCCAAGACCGAGACAAATGCCAATAATCCTAGACAAGTTTAAATCAATACACAACTTGTCTCGAGATCAAGACTGAACTTACAGCCCTACACCCCTTCACATGACATTGCTTTTTCTGTATTGTTGTAAAGAAAGTAATATTTTGTGCCTGTGATTACTTACATTCTATTAACATGTGGATATGAACAGTACTATGCAGTATTATTCATTAACACTATGAATTCACTGAATGTCTTGGACATCGGGATTTCATAAAAGGTTTTTTTTTTTCCAAGTAATTATTGCCCAACTTGCAAAAAGTACACACTTACTAAAGAGCTCTTGGGGAATATTGAGGTTCCAGGCTAACATTAGAGATACACTCAATGAGCTAAATGTGAAACAGATGTGACCTGACAGTAATATGTGGGAGTTTCACAGATGCATCTAAGCAAAATTGGTCACTTCAGATGAGTCTTGCAAATCAAGCCATCAGTTAGAATCAGTGGTACTACGCAAATGAGAAAGTGCAGAGACATCACCGTCGGCGCGTCGAGTTCAGCTTCGTCCCCGTTTCTAAGAGCGCTGCTATTCATCCATCTATTACACAACTTAGCTGAGGTGAGATACGGCAACACGCAACAAGTTCTATAGGAAATGTATATACTGTTTACAGAAACATTTCAAAAGTGAGATTTACACTTTTTTTATACTTCACTTATTGTTTCACACATTTTTCATGTACATTTGTTTTTATTTCCACGTGATTTTTTCACAATTCATTAATTTTTACGTGATTTTTACGATTCATTTTCACATGTAAGATTTTTACACACTTCATTAATTTTCAGATTTTTTTTTACAATTCTTTTATTTCCACGTGATTTTTACACAACTCTTTTATTTTGCACGTGATTTTTTTTTACAGTTAATTTATTTTCACGTGATTTTTTAAAAACATGATTAGTTTTTCACTTGATTTTTACGATTAATTTTCACATGTAAGTTTTTTACCCAGTTCATTAGTTTTTATGTGATTCTTACACAATTTTCACACGTGATTTTTATTTTTATTTTACAAAATTCATTCATTTTCAGGTTTTCATGCGATTTTCTTTTAATAGTTCATTTATTTTCACGATTCTCACAATTCTTTAATTTTCACTTGGTTTTTTTTACAATTCATTTATTTTCATGTGATTCTTAAACAATTCTTTAATTTTCACGTGATTTTTTTCACAATTCATTAATTTTTGCATGTGATTTTTACACATCTTTTATTTTAAAATCTTTTTTACAAGATTTTTTTTTACAAGATTAATTTTTTTACGTGATTTTTCACAGTTAACATATTTTCACATTTTTCACACAATGAATTTATTTTCCACAAATCTTTACATGATTAATTTGTTCACATGATTTTTACATTATTAATTTATTTTCATGTGATCTTTACATGAAAAGATCACATAAAAAGAGTGGGGTCTAAAGAGATAGTGAGGTTGTTATTAAAGTACCCCATTTTGGATTGTAAAACTTAAGACAGGTATAACATATTTGAAAGTTTGGAGAAGGAGCAGAGTAGCAGAGCGGAACGGGATTGTGGTGTACATTAGGAAAAGAAGGAAGGGCAAAAGTCCATGTCCTCACTCTGTGAAAGCGGAAGAGCTAGCATTCGTCACAACTGACAACTGGCTCCATCGTGGGCTTAAGAAATGATACGGAGTACGTGACATCCACGTTGCTAAGAGCTCTGTTTTCCTTTTTCCGAAGACTTTGACTGTAGTGGGTTTCTGTGTGTTTTGTGTGTGTTAACCCTGAGGAAAAGTTCAAATGCAAAGGAGGAAGAGAACTCCCCTCAGCGCTGATAAGTCCACTAACAAAAACAGAAGTTCTTTCAATGTTCAGGTGAGGATAATAAATGAGAATGGGAACAAGTCAGTCAGTTTCTCGAAATGGTTTAACTCATTATCAGTGCGCTGTAGCAAAGTTAGCTTGCCAGAATTTTCCAGCTTGTTTGGTCCTTTGGCTAAGAGTTGAAAGTTAGTTTGATTGACTGAACCCAGGGATGAACGATACTTGAGTAACTGTACTTTGTTACTATACTTAGGAATTACAGTAGTTTGGCATATTTATTGTTATTGAAAGTGAATACCTGTACTCTTACTTGATTACATTTCCAAGAAAATCAGTCGAATGGGTTCAGTTCAGCATCCAGTCAGATTCATAAGTGTAGAAAAAACTCAATAGTCGTGCCAGTTCATCATCAGCTACGAACTTCTCATGCTATACAATGTAGTTAACACTACATCTATCCATGTGTGAATATGGATAATCCACAGTGCTGCAGTGTTGAACTTGAGGATGAGCACCCCTAGCCCTACCTCAGTAAATTGTTTCAATATGCTAAAGTAAACAAAGACTCGTACAAACAATTTGTGCGTCCTTTACCTCTCTAGAAGACATGAAGTCTAATTTTAAAAAATCATGTTGAGATAAATTTTTGCTAATTTGCTAACATTATCTGGTTATATTTCACTAAGTAAACCTGTTTTGTTGTTTGTTTGTTTTTTGTTTTTTTTAAATGCCTGGTTAGACTAGCATCGATTCCAGTAGCTAACATTTTTGCTTTAAAACAAAAAGTTTTACATAAGTAATAAAAGTTACTTTTCTCATGAAAACACCACATTAAGTTAATTTCATCAGTTAAAACCATTGAAAAGTAGCAACTTAAGTAAGATTAGTAAGATTTTGACACGTTATCTACACTTTCACTTAAGTATCATTTCTCACTACTTTGTCCACCCCTGACTGAACCCGCGTGTGTTTGAAACTCCAGTCCAACAAGTGTGTAAATATTCTTTCTATCTTTACTTAATAGACATACAGTATGTTGTGCATATTAGCATTCCTAACATTCCCAGATTCCTTCAGGTACACGTCTCAGTGCAAAAACACTACCGAATACCCCACGATTGCAAAACAGAGATGATTCAGCTGTACAAGGGACGTCCTCTCTGCTCAAGAATTTTTTATTTATGAAGGCAGTTTTTGTTCCAGTAGCCTCATGATTCAGATTCCACATTGACTCACTTTGTTTCATTAGCATACTTTCCAAGTTCCAACTCATACAAGCATTCTCTGGATTCGAGATAATAATAGCGTCCTCTCGCATTATACTGTAATTATAACTATATATTTTTGTTAGATGTTATCTCTAGACATGTACGGTTTGTGAACGATTCTGTTGTTTTGGAACGAGTCACTAAGATAAACGAATCAGTATGAGTCACTGCTATACACTGAATCATACCTTTCACTGAGTTGCTGCTGAACCACAAAATTGAAATGTGCAAACCAAAGCACTACGTTTCCCTACATATCCCCCAACTTTACGTAGGTTAACGTCATACATTTATTTGTCTGTGTTATTTGTCTGAGTTGTATTTGCAGCTGAACCTGATCCGCAACCCTTGACTCAGTGAATATTTTCGGTCATGACCGAGATTCGCTCCTCTCATGTTCAGAGGACGAGAATTTAAATCTTGTACTCATGACTTTTTATATTATATGTTTTACCTTTCTGTGGCTTCTAAACATCTGTGAGGTGTGGAAGTCCTGGGCTGTAACCAGGATAAAAAATTTGGTGAGGTCCACGTTGCAGAAATGTGTCATAGTTAATAAATCACAAGGCCGAATGTGTACTTCATCAGTCAAAATATCCTGGAGCTCTCTCCCAAGTTTCCCATATTATTTCTAAATATTAAAGGAGCACGTTGAAGAAGAAGTCCTTCACAAGAATGTTCTCGCCAAAATTGAAGACATCACATCACTATTATTATAAAAAAATATTTTACAGAGAATTGCATATTTAGCGAAATTGTCACAGTAAACTGATTCTATATTAAATAACAATAGTAGATATTACAATATATAGATATAGTAGATATATTACCATTAACACATTTCTATTTTATCTAGTGAACTAAGATTTATTCTCATTATTTATTTTTGTATATTAAAGCTTATTTACATAAAAAGGGAGTTTTTCCACTGAACAAAAACATATGCAAAACAAATATTCTATTGTATAAAAAAGATATTATGTACAATAATAAATTGTCTATGAAAACATTTGAAGTGTCTATTTTCTTTAGCTAATGCAAATGAGTGGCAGCTTTTCTCCCCCATAGGCAACTGGTGGTTTCCATAAAACCCTATAAATCTTCCAAAAGTACAGAGGTCCGGATATCTGTGTCCTCATAGCTAGTTAATAAACCATGTAAATCATATTTGCAGTTGCAGGTATGGTCATGACCACGATTCGCTCCTTTTACATTCAGTAGATTAGAGTTTATGTGAGTAAATCTTTGTTCATGCGAGAGTTCTGCGAAATTGAAATCATCCTCACAAGCTTACAAGATTGCATACTTGATGCAATTTCATATTAGCCATTGTACACAGTATGTGCTCCAATACTGTAGGTGGCGGTGTTACAATTGCATGATCATTTCCACAACTACAGTAGTTGTCTAGACATCCTTTTTGGAATGAATCGGTTTGAGCAAGCGTCGTTTATGATAAACAACCACTGGCTTGGTCACATAGGTGGTTCAACGACGGTGTTCTCTATTGTTTGTGGAAGCCATATCCATGAGTGTCATATCTATGCAACACAATCTGAGGCCTTGATGCACAAATCTGATTGAGTCATTTAACTGGACGGACTGAAACGACTCGAATCGCTGAAAAGATTCAAAATGAAACTACTACTATTTTTTTTTTTGGTCAAAACAGTTGAAATTTGACAACCAGGTCACTGCTCTAGGTGTATTTGAATATTCTGAGTAGAATCCAACCATTAGCTACCCAGTTTAATTTTCCCCGTCCTACCATCATTATTTTTAAAAAAAACCCCGTCTGCGAGCCGCCTCACTAAATCACTAAGTTCATTTAAGTTTTTTTTCTCCAACTGCTCCAGACGTAATCCAAGTTTGCGCAGGGGTTCAGAGCAAGGTCACCGCTATCTCTCCTCTCCCACTAGCTCAACAGTCAGCTCGCGTCCAAGAGGCTCGGAGCTGAGTTCAACAGATCGGTCTATGGGAAACTGTGCTTACCGCCAAATGCAATACTTTCCGGCGTATTTCTGTCAGAGCTAAGGCCTTTTAAAAACAATGCAATTTCTGAACTTGTAGGAACCCCATTTGAATCAATTACCTTCATGTCAACAAGCCAAATTCTAAACATGCTTTACACAGAGGAAAGGTTGCTGTCATGTGCGAGCTATTGTACAGGACTCCATTATCTACGCATTTTTGATACATAAAACACAATTAGGACATCCTTCCTGCATTCCCAGTCCTGATTACTATATGTCATGTTGTATACTCTTACGTTTCTGGACAAGAGATTATAGCAAAATATTCATTTTGTCTATTTTGCTGCATCTCATCTTGACACTTAGAGCTTTATATCAATTTATATGTCATACTTCAGCTGTAGTGTACTGTACATCAGTGGTGTAGCCTGGGATTAATTTCAGGATTAGGAAATATGCTAAAATCACCACATGAGACACTCATGCATCAATACCAATCTGCCATAACATTAAAACCACTGACAGGTGAAGTGAATAACATTGATTATCTCATTACAACGGCACCTGTCATGGGGTGGGATACATTAGGCAGCAAGTGAACAGTCAGTTCTCGAAGCTGATGTGTTGGAAGCAGGAAAAATGGGCAAGCGTAAGGATCTGAGCGACTTTGACAAGAGCCAAATTGTGATGGCTAGACGACTGGGTCAGAGCATCTCCAAAACGGCAGGTCTTGTGGGGTGTTCCCGGTATGCAGTGGTTAGTACCTACCAAAAGTGGTCCAAGGAAGGACAACCGGTGAACCTGCGAAAAGGTCATGGGAGCCCAAGGCTCACTGATGCATGTGGGGAGCGAAGGCTAGTACGTCTGGTGCGATCCCACAGAAGAGCTACTGTAGCACAAATTGTGAAAAAGTAAATGCTGGCTATGATAGAAAGGTGTCAGAACACACAGTGCATCACAGCTTGCTGCGTATGGTGCTGTGTAGCCACAGACCAGTCAGAGTGCCCATGCTGACCCCTGTCCACCACTGAAAGCTCCTACAATGGGCACGTGAGCATCAGAACTGGACCATGGAGCAATGTAAGAAGGTGGCCTGGTCTGATGAATCATGTTTTCTTTTACATCATGTGGATGTCCGGGTGCGTGTGCGTCACTTACCTGTGGAAGAGATGGCACCAGGATGCACTACGGGAAGAAGACAAGTCGGCAGAGGCAGTGTGATGCCTTGGGAAATGTTGTGCTGGGAAACCTTGGGTCCTGGCATTCATGTGGATGTTACTTTGACATGTACCACCTACCGAAACATTGTTGCAGACCAAGTACACCCTTTCATAGCAATGGCAGTGGCCTCTTTCAAAGGTTTGAGGAACATGACAAAGAGTTCAAGGTGTTGACTTGGCCTCCAAATTCCCCAGATCTCAATCCGATCGAGCATCTGTGGGATGTGCTGGACAAACCAGATACCACAGCACACCTTCAGAGGTCTTGTGGAGTCCATGCCGCAACGGTTCAGAGTTGTTTCGTCGGCACAAGGGGGACCTACACAATATTAGGTCTAGACATGTTTCATTTTCAAACAATTCAGTCTTTTTGAATGAGTCACTAAAGTAAACGAACCAGTATCGGTAACTGCCATGCACTGAATCATTCAGTTTGTTCAGTAATTGTTGAACCACAAAATACTGCATAAAGATATTATGCAGGTTAACATTATACTGTATGTTTTATCTGTTATTGCTTTTAAACATCCATGAATGCTGTAAATTGTATTTGCAATCTCATGTGTGCCAATCTACTAGGGTTAGTGAATCATTTTGGTCATGACTGAGATTTGTGCTTCTCATACTGAGTGGATCAGAATTCAAATCATCAGATATTTCAGTCATTTTTGTTCTTAAAAATGTCCATCAACTGTATAAGTTTCTGTCCACATCGTTTCTGTGTGAGGAGCTTCCATGTTTTCCCCGTGCTTTACATAAACTTGTTTTGTGTCACATCAGCTACAAATAAGGCACAAGGATTTGAGGCGCTGAGGCTATTTTTTGCTCCATAAGCTATTATACAGTATGATAGTAAGCGGCTGTGGTGTTTAGGGACTTCCCCATCAATCTTCCTCCATCAGCTGCCCTCCGGGAGAACATAATAATGCTGATAAGTAGTGTAAGCACTGCAGTTTAGCCAAAAATGATGCAAGGTAAGACTTAATAAGCAAAACGTGCACGTTTAGTAGGGCCTTGTGAATGAGTCCTACTGATATTACATTTACAAATATGCATGTAAAGTAAAGATAAAAGACATTTTAAACACGGGTAAAGTCCTTCACAACAACCTATGTACAGATAACTAAGTTGAAACTTTAATAAAAACATACAAATGTACAGCACTCCAGCCTACTATAACTACACTTTACCTTGAAATATAAGCATGTAACCATGTTTTAAAAAATTCAAAGATTAACGTGCAAATAAGTTTAACGTCTCATGCTTGAAAGATAATTTTTCCATGTGTCGTCCAACATAGGTCCAATATATGTAGATTATGAAAAATAATATGAAAAAATTTTAGTCCCACAGCATTTACCCAACATTTACCCTGTTACCCAGTAATGTTCAACAGGAAGTTGCATCATCTGATCACAGCAAGAAGAAAAATTTGTCATTTGTCTTTATTGTCAGTGATTTGTGATATTGACTGACATGGTTCCTTTGAAAGTAAAACTCTGTTACTCAAATTATATACTGAAAGTAAATTTGTAATTTAAAAAAAAAAAAAAAAAAAAAAAAAAAAAAAAAAAAAAAAAAAAAATTTTAAGGAAAACATTAGAATGTCCTTAATTGGATGCTAGTTAACCACATTTTGTGTATTTGCTAATTTTATGCTAAAACACTCAGCTATGTTATTTATTTAAAAGCAAAATGCAGCCTGACAGCATAGAAACCTGCTAAAATAATATTAAAGGTATGTTAAGTTTTATTTTTTAAAAGTTACAAGTGCTAAACTGCACCTAGAATCATGCTCAGATGTTCTCTGGTTACGTGCTTCATTAACCCTGTTTTCATATATTCTTTCCAGCACTTTCCTGAATCCTTGCACACACACCTCTCAGCCAAGGAGACCTATTAATTATCGATGTGACTTTAAAACTTCCTGCTTTGCCCTCTTCAATTAAGCTAATCTGCCTGTACGTTTTTAAAAAGCAGGAAATATCTAGAAATAGTTCCCCGTTTTCAGCATGTCCAAGATTGCATCAGGTCGCGTTAATGTGAAGATCAACAACGTTTCATCGTGGAGGGAAATGAGCTCTGTCATTTTTTCCTGTGCCGTGAAGGGGAATGTGGGAATTTTTGGAGGGAACGGCGGCTGCTGTGGGCACGGACGAGGGCCGAGTCACGATGTACGTGCTCAAGGTCAGGGCCATCCAACTTTTGTCTCTGCCAGCGTGTTTATTATTGCGCTCACTAAGAAGGGGAAGGAGCTGTTGACTTCTGCTCCATGCGACTCTCCCTCAACCGTCCTAATAGAGTTAACACTTCAGCTGAAGGGAGTTTGAGTGAGGATTTAATGTATGTGAAAAAAATTTAAACAAGCATAAGCCCTTCTTATTGAGGATTTTGTCACTTTCAAATAAGGAGTCAATAAGGTTAAATATTCTCACACATGCTGCAGTAGATTTCAGATAAAAATACGGCGACTCATAAGTGTGACACGCGTGCAACAGCAACATCAGAATCATGAGACTGAATCAGAAAACAGCAACAGCAGAACTAAAGCTCATCATCAAAACCAAAAACACGAATGAAAGAAGGAAAAATACAACAGCGAATTTGGAAAAGAAATCAGAAAACACAACAGCAAAACCAAATTCACAACAGCAAAACCAAAACACAACAGCAAAATCAAAAACACAGCAGCAAAACCAATAACACAACAGCAATGGCAAAAACACAACAGCAAAACCAATAACACAACAGTAAATGTGGAAAGATATTTCTCAATTTGCTGTCATATTTTTGTATTATTGTTGCGTTTTCTAATTTGCTGTAGTGTTTTTGATTTGTTAATGTGTTTTGCATTTACAGGCCACCTTACTGTACAAAAGATAAACGATAAGGATATAAAAACAACACAATAAAAGAAAATTCCTGAAGAAAAAAAATTTTCATGGTTTAATGTATTTAATATAATCCTACCCAGATACTATATAGACCTGCATGAGGTGTTTGTGGAACATGGTGAACAAAATAAAAGTAGGAAATGACATTCAGACGTAAATAACTGTTGTTTTACTCTGAAATCTCTGGGTGTTTTGTATATTTTTAGAAGGACCCAACCAGTTCTACAACACTGAGTTCCAGGCTGAAACTGCTTCCTGAAGTTTCCTTCAAAATATCTCAGTGTAATGTTTTCATCTTCTTCTTCTTTTGTTTTGTTTGTTTTTGGTCACAATCCAAGCCTTCTGAGAGTATTTCTCCAGCTCTGTGCTCCCAAAACCACCTGGCCAATTGACCTTGACAGTAGATATACACTTTATCTTTTGCCCTCCCATTTCTACACCACTCTCATAATCACACTAAATCAACAGCTGGCTCTCTCTGGCGCTCCAAATCATTTCAGCTGTTTTCCTAAACACAGCATATTTGCTGAACGCATGCCAGCATTTTTCACCCTTCTCACCTGTGAACTGGAACTCACCTCCAGCTCCACCCTTCTGGTTTAAGGAAATGAGGAACGAGGCAGATTTTGGTGGACAAAAAAAAGACACGTATTTACCCTTTTTTGGGGTTTGGAATTTTGTAGTGGTGTTGAAGATAATGTCTGTAAGACTCTAAGATTAAATAAGCATACAACATCTCTCCTGTACTGCAGCATGGTGAAATTCTTGAATCTGATTGGTCAGAAGTTTTCTCTAACAGCAGCTCTGACAGCAGTCCCAGTACTTACTATGGTTTCTATAGCAACAACTCATTCACAGGGACTTGTATGGCGAACACTTCACATAATCTCTAATAACAAATGGATTTAAAATATGGACGCGTGCTGTTATTGGAAAATAATCAACAATGGAGTGGGGTGATGTGGCCCAACGCTAAGCAGAGTTACTGTTACCATCGTTTTATTTATTAAAGGACAAATGTGGCACTTTTTATTCATTTCGAGCTACATTTAATAAAAACACGTTCGTTCTTGTTATCACTTATAACATTCGTTCCGTCGGTGATGGAACGAATGTTATAAGTTATTCCTCTCGAAGACAAAACAAAAACCTCAGCTTGTCATGTTTGCAAGAAATTGCTAGGATTTTACAAAGTGCTAACACTGGAGACTCCTTCAATTGGGTTATTATTCTTCAGAGAATAAAAATGTTTAAGAGAAGAAAAAAAAAATGATGAAGTTGTGCAGTTGGGTCAGAAAGTATGAAGAGTATGATGATTATGATGGTTGGAAGTGTTGGAATTACGTATAATCTGATGACATCATTGCCCCAGTGGAGTTCTTTGGTAGGCCCGGTACAGCGTGAAGAACGATCGCCCCTTTTAGAACCTTTTATCACCAGACTAACATTTATTTAACCCTTTCCTCCTGAGGTGAAGAGGATTGTAGGGCCTGAAGGAGATGTCTGGCTCCTTAACCATTCCCAGTATCACATTTCCAAGCTATTACGTCAGAATGCAATACACACACATAAAACACACGCACCCACTCACATAACCATCACAAACACAAGATCCACGATGGAAACGTACAACCTCAGGGGTTACAACAATACTCACACAGGCCCGGAGCTCGTTCTCCTACACATTCCTGCACATGACACACTTTGCGTCTGTGTGTATAAATTCACGCCTGGTTTCGTCCGACGCCTTCCCCAGAACTACCAGTCTCCTCCCTGTTCTCCTCGCTCTGCAGGGAGGGACACATGAAGCGAAGGAAGTCGATTTCATCAGAGGGAAGAATTCTAAAAAAGCCACGAGGTCCGCTGGATGTGCAGTTAAGGGCAGAGCTTGTCTCTCCCACACTTCCTCTGGTGGGACGCCCGCTTCTTTGATTCATCATTCACAAGGAAAATAACAGGGCCACGGACACTGAAATAAATCCTGGGCCTTTGGTCCAGGCAGAGTTGCAGAGCTACAGTAGATATCACTTAAACATGCTGTTGTTTTTTCTAGGGAGGAAGACGGAGCACTTTATCTAGCTCTGGAGAACGTCTAGCTCACTGTGCTCAGTTTGTTCCCACACTGTGGGCCCAAACATCAAAGATAATACTCTTTTTTGTCGTTAGCTTATGTAACACACAAAGGCACAGGGCTGTTGATGGAATAGGATTTGGTTGATAGCATTAATAGTTGTTGGCGACATTAGAGAGTGTGGTAATGGGAGCGGGAGTAACAGCTTCTTACATAATTAGCATGCTAGCTCGTAATATTCAGGTGAAGACTAACCCCGGCAAAACCCGACACAAGTGGGGAACAGTAGCAGATTTCGTGTCTGAGCTATTAATTTTCTTCGTTTTTTTATTCATTGTCCAGCAGACAAGTAGGTTTAACAATCTGGGAAAAAAACAGAATGGATAAAAGAATGATTCAGTATTTTGTCATCTTCGAAGCATTTAAAGTCCCTGATTGATTCATCGTCAACGATCCCTGATTGTGCTCAATGTTATTTTAACTTCCCTTTTTTTTAATATCCAAGAAGTTATTGTTAGCTAGCTAATGTTACTTAAGGTTTGTTAATTAAAATATTAAGTTCAGGGTATTTTTAAAAAGGTGTGCAAGGTGTGCTGTTGTTACATATTTATGTACGGCTTAACCTAAAAGAGAGCCAAAGCTAAAACGGGAAGTTATATTATATCATTATAAATTCTAGAAGATCTTACAAAAACAATAAGCTACCCAGCTAACCAAATTTCCTCGTCATTATGTAGCTGCAATTTTTTTATTTTGAATGTTTCATCATAGCAACATAATTACTTACTACTAGTTACATGTTGGGAACATAACTTCTCACTTTTGCAAATTGCTACAATGCAAATTTGCAGCATTGTGGTAACATACAGTAACTTCGCAATGTTGTGAATTGGTGCTAGTGGCAATGTAGCTCCACAATAGTGTGAATACTAGTCATGTTGTGACAACGTACCTGCACAACATTGTGACTAGTCAGGTTGTGACAATGAAACATCACAAGGTTGTGACTAGTTACTACTCAGGGAGCCTATCTCAGGGAACTGGGCAGGGTGCCAACCCATCGCAGGGTACAACCACACACACATTCCAGACAATTTGGAAATGTCAATCAGCATACAAAGCATGTCTTTGGACTGGGTAAGGAAACCAGAGTACCCCAAGGAAACCCCTGAAGCATGGGGAGAACATGCAAACGCTGCTTACACAGAGCATAGGCAGAATGCAAGCTCCCAGCCCCAGGGGTCCAAGGCAAATGCGCTAACCACTAAACCACAATGCCCCCCTCGTTACTAGTTACATTGTGGAACTGTAATTTCACAACAGTGTGAATCGGTACTAGTCACATTGTAGCAACATAACTCTATAGTTGTCCATATTGGTAAGTTTTAGGTAACGTAAATATTTACTTTTGTTGATTATTGCGGGTAGTTGCATGCACTGTAGTCCTCATTTGCCCATTTTTTAGGCTTGTTTGTCTGCATAAGATGTAGCAGCAGATTGTTTTACACTACAAGGAGTATGCTGACATGAAACTTCTTGCACTGTTCACAATTTTCATAGATGTGAATAATCTATTGAAATGATGACCTTGGTGCAGCTATTTGGGATGGTAATTAGTCCACATAGTGAGCATGTCATGCTCGGTATGTTAGGTGTGATGGACAGTGGTAGCTCAGTGGTTAAGGTGTTGGGCTACTGATCAGAAGGTCATGAGTTCAAATCCCAGCACCACCAAGCTGCCGCTGTTGGGCCCTTAACCCTCAATTGCTCAGATTTATTAAATAAATGTAAGTCACTCTGGATAAGGGTGTCTATCAAATGCCATAAATGGTGATGAAATTACGAGACTTGAAACTAATCTCTAGGTGCCAAGTGGTAATTGGTGGACAAACCACGAAGGACCACTAAATTGTAAATACAGTATGTAGTGTGTTAGCTGGGTACTTCTGCATTTTAAACCATATTAGCCAAATGTGGCATCCAGCATGCCTGTCTCACTCAGTCTTTCTCTGGCACTTCACTTCACTCTTTTCTTCTGTTTGACTGGGCTCGCTTTTCCACTTGGTGTCCTCTTGTCGGTATTTGGCCGTGCTCCTAAACACCTGTCAGTCCTCTGTCCCTGTGTGAGGTCCACTTTCACAGCCCATCGAATACTCCATCATCCAGAACACTCCAGCAGAACACTAACCCCCAGATCCCACCCCCCCTTCAGCTCAGCTCCCTGCATTCACCGCAGCTGGCCCCACGTCCCCGGAGCATCCACCATTTGTTTATAATTAGCTCTGGCACCTCTTCACTACTTAGAGAGTGATTGTTTTTTAAAAAGGGGTCTGCTGAGACACGTGATAGATGGTGGCTCTGTGGAGCTCCAAACTCCAGTACCCACAATCAGAGCAGAGGACATTCCTCGCGAGCCGCTCTGGAGCCGTGGCTGACAGACGCTCTGATAATGACCTCGGGGAGATAGACAGACACGTAGGCTTCACTGGAATCACTCAATTAGAGCATGCTTGGAAAAAAAAACTCCAAGGAGCCCGAGGTGTCCAAACCCCAGGAGCACCAGCGACCGTTTGTTCTCTGGTGATGCTCAATTAATAAGCAGCAGTGTTTATATGGAGAAGTGTAAGGTGTAAATACACTTTGTGTGGTCCCCAAGGGCTGATGGGACTCAGGCGATGGCAACCCATGTTTTAGCGCAGGCTCACGACTGTTTACCGGCAACCACAACATTCATGGGAACACAGCGCCGTCGGATTTGTAGAGGAGCCCGAGCAATTAATCATTCAGTATTTGGGATATTCAATAGGACAGTGTTTGGAGGATGTCACACAAGATGGTGGACGTCATTTAATACATCGTCTGATATTTACAGTGCTATTGTCCGTCCGATAGCAATGGAACCCCTTTGTGAAAAGTTCTAGACACTTCATGTCATTTATTTATGTAGTGGACGTGGTTTTATTTTTCCACGTGATTTTTTTTTTTCAAGTGAAATCAATCATTCATTTCTTTTACCGTGCACCTGGAATTGAAAAATCATTTGAATTATTTGTAAAAATTCTTTATTCTCATAGTGTTTAGCACGATGGGAGTTGTTATTTAATTATCAAGTGTATAGGTGTGAAATCTGTCAAACCGAACCCAGTTCAAAAGTCTTACACAAATCCAGCCAGACGCCTCCACCTTGGCAACTCCTTTAGACAGCGCAGTTCATGTTCCCATGTAATTGGTGTGTGTGCCATCCATCATAAGTCAGAGAGGCCCTGTTTGATTTAATGGAGGCACAAGTTTAACCTTTATATGGAGTTCCGCTAGACTCACCACGGATCTCATCTTCTTCTTCATGTAAGAGAATTTTGCTTCATTTACAAATAATTTTAGTCACTGATCTCTGATCTCACCAAAATCAAACATCCTGGAGTGTATTTAGATGCATCTCAACCAGTCGGGCCCGTTCCCTCGTCACTGGATCAGCCAATAGGTCTCTTGGTTTTCACCTTTAGGTGACCCATTACCTGCAGACGCCCTCGCACGTTCTTTGATGTGACAGGAAGCTGTATGTACAGTAGAGGTCACACACACACACACACACACACACACACACACACACACACACACACACACACACACACACACACACACACACAAACACACACACAAAGCATGGTAGTCTACACAATACTCCATTTTCCAGTGTTGTCTGAAGCTTAATCAGGGATTAAACATTAAATTGCAGCAAGCACGAAGTAAATACGTTAAGGCCATATTTGAGCACTTCTAAGTGGCGGATGTTAATGTCAACACATGGCATTTTCAGCTTGTCGTCTCGTGTTTGCCTTTCCCTTAGATCAAGGTGTAGACTGGCTAGACACAGGTCTGGAGCTGACAAGAATTAGCCAACGGTTAGAAAACCTACAAGGCATAGAAAACGTTGTACGGGTTCTGAGAAGCCGATGGTGGCGAAAGTAAGAAAATTCTTTACTCTAGATAAAAATGCAGTTACTCGTCTACAACGGACATAAAAACTCTACACACCCCTGTTAAAATGGCAGGTTTTCTGTGATGTAAAAAAAACCCAACATCATATCAGAACTTTTTCCACCATCAATGTGAAATTACAGCGTATAAAAATTAAGTGAAAAATAATCAAACATTTTAGGGGAAAAGTGTGCATACCCCTAAACTAATACTTTGTTGAAGCACCTTTTGATTTTATTACACCACTCATCTTTTTGAGTCTATCAGCATGGCACATCTTGATTTGGCAATATTTTCCCACTCTTTCTAGATCCATTAAATTGTGAGGACATCTCCTGTGCACAGCCTGCTTCTTTACTTAGTTCCCAGTTTTTCATTTAATTCTTATACATTGTAATTTGACAAGAAGCGAAATCACTGAAAATGGATTATTTTACAATAACAGCATGTCATTAAGTGTTTTATTCCTCTTATACCACAACAATTAGCTATTTATTTATTGTTGTACTTTTTATCTGTTTATAGTTAGGTCTATAAACTGCAAAGACCAAAAAAAAACCCCAAAAAACAGCTTGTCATGTTACCGAGAAACCTCAAAGCACAAACTCCTCTTTTCATTTAATTTTGGATTAAAAAATGTAAAATTGTTAAACAGTGTGCAGTGGTGGAAAGTATCGTATAGTCAAAAATAATACAAAATGTATGAGATTACAGTTCCAATTATTGCATTTTCCAGACTATAAGTTGCACAGGTTTTTTTTGCCATCTAGTAAGCATGTAAAAGTTCTTCTAGGAAGGAATTACAGTTGTAATTCAGTTGTGAAAGTATGTGGATGGATTTATTCAGTCAAAATACATACAAAAATTAGATCCAAAGATGTTTTGGGTGAAGTATCTTTTTAATTCTTTCTCTTGAATTTTTACTTCTTTCTTGTGAAACTTAAAATTTCAAAAATAATATGCAATTGCAAAATGTCTGAAATTACAACAGTTTTTCCTACTTTGAATGTGATTTTTTTTTTTTTAAATATACTATTAGAGAAGCCTAGGGTCTTTTTTTGCCATGTAGGCCTGTTTCAATTCATGAATGCACATACCACAGTTCCATTATCGCATGTTGTTGCCATATGGCAACAATTACATTTAACAGAATACTCAAAATATATAAACTTGCTTAAATGACAAAAAAAAAAAAAATGTTAATTTATTTCAGATGAAAAACTAATCAAATTTTGAGAGCCCTCCGATGATGACCTTCACTGTGTCATGTGATTGCAGAAAAGGAAGTGCAAACAGCACTTCCTGGTCATGTGATGTGGCATTTTTTGTTATGTCAAGGCTAAAAGACCCCCTTTTTCAGTTACATAGGAAAACAGTAGTTTTGTATTATTGCACTAAACAAAAAAATGGAGAAAAATGAATTGTTGCCATATGGCAACACCATGCAGTAAAGGGTTAAACCTTTGACTGCTTCAAAGCTCTGACACTGGAGACTCCTTCCATAAATGTTAAATAAACACCTCCTTACAGAAAGCTTCACCATATCAATGATCATGCAATTTACTGTCAGAGCTGCTGTTATAGAAAATTAATCAACCAATCAGAATAGAGACTTCTATTCTGATTGGCGCTCTGGTATAAGACATTTTTTAACAATCGTGTCAATCAATGACTTTTTTGACATCAATCATGTGTATGTGCGTGAGAATGAACGAAATTACTGTTCTAATTTTAGCGAGTGTATGAATCGAAATGAGCCAGCAACCGAGCATGAACAATATTCCACTTGGAACATGTTGATGACAGACATGGAGAGAATTGCAAAATTCTGAATGTTTTTAGAAGCAGGTTTTAGAAAGACCTGTTTTCATTTTGTAAACTCTCAAGAGCGCTGTAATTCATCCCCTGAAACAAGACATTTCAGACATTGTAAATCTCTCCATATAAAGCATAAAGAGAGCAAAATTAAACAAAATTCCATCCATCAGAATAATCCCAGGATGCTCTAGTCTTTCTTTGACATGAATAGGAGGGAACGTGATTTCAGGATCCAGTTTTCATCCCTTTTGAATCTATGGATAGCTTTTTGAAATGTACAGTATATCTGATCAAAGTGGTCAGACTAAATGGCATTAATATGCTGAATGATGTTTGTTTGTTTTTTTTTGTTTTTTTTGCTTATGCTAATCAGCCATGGTCATAGGTATAATAAGACCATGAGTTATAAGTTAATCAAGAAATATCTATTATTCAATTTTTAATGAATTGAGACATTTATTTCATTAAAACAGTCTAGATCTAATCTAATAAGCCAAAATGTTCATCAGTCTAATTAGGCGCTTGTAACACATAACATATTTATGTTTTACGCTTAACACTAGTGCTGTCTACGAGTCCTTCATCTATAAAATTAACGGGTTTACACTCCGAGTGCTCCTGCCTTTAATAAAGCACTCGTTTAGTGTTGCGATAGGATCTGACAGCAAGCAGTTAATACGTCCGACAAAGATTCACAGATGTAGCTTTCCTTATTTAATTGCAATTCCGTATCATTTTGTTTGATCTGTTATTAAGTAAGGAATGAAACACAACCCTGGTATGCTGGTATAGGAAAAGAATCAACAGTGGAGTGGTGTGATGAAGCAGAGTTACTGTTACCACAGGAAATTGATTCTTTTCCTATAACATCATGTCCTAAAATGTTTTATTCCTCTTACACCACAGCGTTTTTTTTTTTAATGTTTTTTACTTTTTTACTTAAAGAACAATACATCATACTTTTCTTATCTGTTTATAGTTACATTTAATGTGCAACGTCTTCGAAACAAGTTATTAATTACGTTCTAGCAGCTATAAACATCATAGACATCGTTCCCTCACCACCCTGACACTGAAGACTCCTTCCATAAATAAACATCTCCTTATAGCTGTTACTGTAGAAATGATACCATGGTGTTTAACTTCATTATCTTGTGACCAATCAGCTTCCAGAATTCAACAGCTACAGTATGCGGTAGAAAGTGTAATAAAACATAAGAAACAACAGGTTTTACTAGCAGTGCATGTCTTTAGCCTGCAATCCGAACTAGAAATCACAGTTATGCCATCGCATAAGGAATGTGAAGTATGAACTATTGCAGCCATATAACATTTTCAAGAGGTTGAAATCTCTTTTGGCTACTTGATATAACCGGTCTGCTTTGTTTCATCCTTTCAACAGTCAGCGTACAAATAGCAGGGCATATCTCTACATCTTGGCCTATACGTTCTCACTGCTTGTGGTGGTGTTTAGCTACACATTTCGTTATTTGCTATTGAGTTCCAGGAAAGGAATTAGACAAACTACGCCAATTTCAATGAACGTGCACCGGGTTATAAATCAAACTCAGAAAAAGAAAAGTAAGAGCAGTTACCATATAAGGTGATATACAATGTAGCAAGGCTTAGCAAAGCAAAGATAAATCAAACCCCTCATGCCACAGTTCACTATACATAGGTAAGTGTTATGGCATGGAAGCCGTTCCGTTCTCACTTACTCCTAGCACTCTGAGTGGGACGAGAGCCACTTAAATGGACATCCATTACCCACATCCTTCATTTCCAGGGTGAGTGGCCTGGCTCTAGTACTTGCACTCAAGTGGTACCACCCAGAGGAAAAGCCTGGAAGAGTTATAACCAACACCGTTCCCTAAGCAGTAAGGTGATAGATGCTTGAGTGTAGCTGAACTAAGGCTGGCGTCGGAAAGATTTCACAGGCTTTAAAGAGGTGGCTAGTGTGAGATGAAGTCTGTGAGGGCTGTGTGAAAATAAAACCATAATAATCTCCACGGTTTTGTATTTGATGCCACGTATGAATCCTCCAATCACAGGCTTTATTACGTAGTCCGCAGATTAGCCCAGCTTCTACATGTATGTGCGTGACACGATAAGCTCTGCAAGTATGTCATATTGTTTAGGGAAGCCAGCTGAACATTGTCTCTGCATCAAGTACGCTGAGGCCTTTACACTTACACGAAAGAGCTCCTGTCAAGGGTTTTACTACCATCAATTTTTAATGGCTACAAATATGCTAGTCCAAGGAATATGTCCTAACAGAAATGATACATACAGTATATGATTTTTAAAAAGTATGTTATAAATCGGTATTACATCTGCTCTCGCTTTAACAGTCTTGTCTAGAAGCTGGGAAAAAAAAGGAAGAGTTGTCAAGTTGCCAAGTCACGATTTGCTCTGTTTTGGGATTGATTTCCTGTTTTCTGTCATCAAACTTCGCCTGGTTAATTTCCTACAAATAATGTTCTTCAAATTACTGTGCTACAATAAGGGAAAAGATGACAAGCCCTTAGTGCTTTGCTCATTTCTTGAAAAAAAAATGACAGAATAAACTTTAAACCAATTCTGAAACCTTTCCTCCCAGTGTTTTAAATGTAAAATTGATTTATAGCTCCTTCAGAGCTTGTCTCTGAGCACACTGCACAGTATTCCTCCAGAGTGACCTCCAAACCGAGTGAAGAACTTTGAATCCACACATTGCATCACAACCAATCAGACCGGCGAATATACTCTATCAAGCGGACGAATCCGTCGAAAGACCAATTAGACCGACTTCAAAGTTGACTTTCCCTTGGCATTTCAAGTCTTGCCAGTGCTTTCATCTTGTTCTGTGCCCCCAGTGGGCTTCAGCTCTTTAGTACGAGTCAGGAAGTCATCGGGAACGCCTCGACTTTTGGTGCACCACCACGCTCTGGAACGCATTATCCGAGAAACAGGGTACATGAAGACTACCAGGTGATCTTTATTTAAAAAAAAAAAAAAAACTAGGCAAAACAATGGCAGGTGGTAAGCCTTTGAGTAAGATGCACCATGTTAAATTAGCAGTGTTTTCTTGCACTACATGATGTCATGTCAATAAGGAATGCTGAATGATGGCTGTGTACAACAGTGACAAAGTCCTCAGGCTTCCCTTTCCTGCTGGATATACCCATTAAGCTTCTCTACATTTGTCAAGCAAGCAAAGGAAAGTTTTGCAGACGGCTCCTAGGTTTGCCCGTGCTGAGAGGTAGAGCCATGAGAAACTGCTGACTAAGGGGGTTTTGAGCCGAGCTCCGGCGTCGCTGTTGGCCGTGTCGATCCATTAGTCCAGCGGCGAGAGAGGAAGTGATGCGGCCTGTCATTGTGTGGCCGGAGGAGGTGTCTCGAGGCTTGAAAGGAGGAAAGCGACGGCTCCATGGGTCTTTCCCCCCTCCCCACAGCTGTGATGTTTGGAGGACATGGATGGAGATACAGCTGAGAGTAGGAGGGGACTTTTCTTTTTTAGTTGGTGCATGTAGTGTGTGTTTTTGAGGGGAGACAGGATCTGACAGAATCTGCTTAATGTCCTGCCGCCGAGGGTCGCGGCCCGACTTACGAAGACAAACTTATCTTCGGTGCATCTGCCGGGCCGCCTGCGCAGTCAGTCTGTCTCCACTGCGGCCTGTGCACTTTTTCCTGCCAGTAGGAGGGAATGATGGGGGAAAAGAGATGCTTTGATGGAGGAGGAGGGGGGGCCAGAATGGGAAGCCGGAGATCCAGGCCCTGCCAAGTGACTGAGCTACATGGAAAACACCAGCCGCCTCCAGGGTAACAGGACCACTTCTGAATTTTGACAAACAAAAATAACTGTGGCTGCTGCATAAAGCCATTCTTCATGCACCACTCGCCCTTTTCGTTTGTCAGATGAAATTCCCAGATGCCAAACACACTCGTTCTGGAGCGATCAGACATGTCAGCGAGGATAGCTCATTTGCTAGGATGAAATTCAATGATTCGGGTTCTGCCTCTCATATTTATCATCCTTTCTCTCTACGGATGCAGGCAAGTTTTAAGCGACCAATTATTCAGCTCAGCTCAGGCCCCGTTGCTTGGATCATTTCAAAGTTTTGAGCACAGTGTGATTAGATTCCCATGACCTAATGCATTGTAGAATTCTTTGGAACGAGGCTTAATGTTTTCCTCTACACTTTTCCCTTTTTTTTTTTCACCCCCACTTCTCCTCCCACCCTTTTCACACCAGAGCACTTGAACACCATGCCGTGCCAGACCAGGAGAAAATGGTGGCTTCATCTGAGCTCTGATAGAGTGCAGTGCTGATCATTCCAAGCTTTAAATCATTAGGAGATGATGTTTAATTAAAAACCACTAAAGGGTGATTCCATGATTGAGGTGCCACTTGTTTCACACTGATATCAAACTGAAAAATAATTATGTGACATTTTAAACACAGGTAACGTCCTTCACAACAAATTCTACAGCACTGCAGACCTCTATAATGACATTTCACCTTGGAATATAATCATTAAAAGACTTCAGAAATCATTATATTTTGCATTAATGTGTGAATCCATTTAGCATCTTGTGCTTGAAACGTCCATTTGCACAGGTCGTCCATTATAAGTGATGAAAAATGTACATTTTAGTTCGTTCACTCAACTCTGTAACCTGAAATATTTCATGTTCAACATGTTTTCCCTGAAGATCCCAGGAAGTAGAAAAGCAAGTTTTCTTATTTTTTCTCATTTCTATATTTTCAGTGATGATTTAAAGTGTATTATTAATTAGTAAAATATATTGTAAGTCAATTATTTTTATGTCCTTAATCTCTTCATGTCATTAGCGAGGATTCTAGCTGCTAATCACATTTTGTATATTGCGAATTAGTTTTATGCTAATCAAAGAGCAAAATTCGGCCAAAGAAACCTTATAAAAATGATATTGTTCGCTGAAATGAATGGTTAAATGCATGTTTTCTTAGATTGATTAAAATATTCATAATAAACTTTTAGAGTCAGAAGGGCTAAATGGCACCGCAAACATACATTCAACCAAAAAAAAAAAAAAAAGAAACAAGCTTTGCATGAGTGACATTTACTCACTTACATCAAATATGTCTCCGTTTCCTTTTATTTCAGTCATATTTTTCCTGGTAGTGAGATTTATCAAATGTGCAAATGTGAACGTGTGCCATCCAGTAGAAATCCATGTTCGATCATGAATTGTACTCCGTTATAGTGTAAAAGATTGTACGTAAGATTTCTAAAAGCTTGCTTCCAAATGGTCATGGGATTCAAATTGTTCAGGACTAACAAGTAATATCAGAAACCTTTCACATGGCAAGATTGGGGGGGGGGGAGAACATATCTACAGTCCCTTTAGTGAACTCTTCATACTTTTCCTTTAATGGTGATTTTCAGGGATTTAGACCACAGCTTCGAATCGCATGTTTGTTTGTTTGTTTTGTTGTTATCTCAGGCTGAGTTCAAGTCTGGAACATCTATTCAAGCATACACATTAGTGTTTGAGGACTCAAAGACCAGTTTACCGTCAGAAATAAAATTGATTTGATTTGATTCGAGTCTGTTTCTTTTGTGAATATTTTTTGTCATTTTAATTTTACCAGAGCATTTCTTTTGATTGCTAATTACACATAAACAATCTGGCTACAGTTTCTACCTCTGCACTAGATCTGGGCAATATGATGATATCAGTATTGTGATAAATGATTTTAAAAATGAAACTCTAACTCTTACTAATTTATTATTAGAATTTATTAAAATGGTTATTATGAATTAGTTTTTTGTAACCGTTTTTTACACTGAAGACATTTTTTTTTTTTTTTTTTCAGATAGCCTTTAAGAACGCCTTTGACAAAAGAATAACGTATTGAAATAATTCTCATGGCTGGATCGGAAAGCTGTCGCAAGGTTGCGATGGACTTTAACAGGAAACATGGCAAGTACATCACACGTGAGACTGTCACCAAACTTATTAACAAATTCAAAAACACTGGAAGAAGTGCTGCAGACCGACAGAGAAGCGGACATCCACCACCATCCACTGACGAAGGCACAACCGACGTGGTGCTGCCAAACACAGTCCCCTATGTATGGAGACTTTTGGGACACCCTGTGTGTATATATAGGGTGTCATAAAAATATCTTTAACTATCGTGATATATTTTTCCCATATCACCCACATAATTGAAAACAATCTAACGTAGTCTGATTGCACATGAGGAGCTCCCATGTTTAACCACATTGTAGGTATAAAAAAAAAAAAAAAAGTTTAAACAACATGTGCTCTGAGGCTTTGACTCCAATATTTTAGTAGGTGATTAACCTGGAGTTCAGCATCTACAGCACAGGAATGTCATCCCAAGGGTAGGAAAGGGCACGTGTTTCATGTTTATCGAGGTGAAACACAAGCAGGATAAGTCTGTGGATCAAGCGATGTCAAAAAGCTCCACTTAACAAAGATACGGCTTTATGCTTCACTGCTTCGAAAAAAAAAAAAAATTACAAATCACAAATAAGAATTAATAAGGTGGTTGCCTTCAGGCTTTTCTGATTGGGAAAGTATATAATAGTACTCTAGTGCTGTTTATTGCAGCTCAGCGTGCTCCCGAACACACAGTGAATTACTGTAATCATCACACGCCACCTAATCTAATTTGGGGCCACTTAAATCAAAATGTCACGACTTACATAATGTATGGCACACCACGGGGATCTACATCTGTGCAAACATTTCTGAGAAAGACCTCAAACAGAATGAAGGGAGGAGCCTGCTATGTGCGTTGCCTTAAAGCTGTTAATTATGTCAGACTTCAGTTGAAAGAAATGGAAAGAGAGAGAGAGAGAGAGAGAGAGAGAGAGAGAGAGAGAGAGAGAGAGAGAGAGACAGGGCTGTGAAATAGGAGTGTTCAGGCATACTTTCAGTTCTGGAGGCGTCTCCTGAGGCTTGCAGCGCAGCTCGGTTCCAGCAGGTGCCAGGCACGGTGAGAAGCTCCGGCCCTGCGCCGCTGACCCTGCACGGCCTGAGTCGTGATGGATTCGCTCATCTCCCTCCTCCTACAGTTCCACCTCTTCTGGGCGAGGAGCGAAAGATGGACTGGATACACATACCCCTGTTTATTACTGTAAATTCATGTGCGAAATGTGTATGTGTGTGTGTGTGTCTGTGTGTGCATGCCAAAAGATTTCTGAGATAAAGCGCCGGAGGGAGTTGGTTTCTAAAAGGCATAAAGGTTTTCCGTAACATGCGAGATTTAGAAAGTAAGCGAAGAGGGATGGATGACAAATTCTGAACTGATCTTGTGAAAAACATATGGGTTTTTTCATGGTGGAAGCAGCAGTGCATGTGCTTTAAGGTAAAGGGGTCACATAAGGTCAAAATAGTTAACCATGGAGGGGACAATAACCGGGAACTTCAGTAAGCACTTTATCCTGGTCAGTGTTGTGATGGATCTGAATCTATCCAAGGAACACTGGGCACAAACCGGGAATACACCCTGAATGGGAGGCCAGTCTGTCAAAGGGCATTGTGCACACACGTATTCACACCTAGCAACAGTTTAGCATGTTCAGTCCACCTACCGACATGTTTTTGGGAAGTCAGAGGAAACTGGAGAACCATAGCTGATTTGCATTCAGCCACGCCCACAATATTCCATAAAAGGACAAAGCTTGGTGAGAGCTGTGTGCTAAATCTTCCAGTAATGCGACTCAGCCACTGCAGTGCGTCAGCTACCATAAGCACACACTAACTCTTCATCTTTTTATATGGCACCATCAAGTTTGTCCTATTTTTCTTATTTGTTATAATTTATGGACTTGTTCTGGATTACTTAATTTCAACTTAATATGAAACAACTGAGTTTTCATTCAATTCTTGTGCGTAATTGAAATAAATAAACAATTAAAACTTGACAGTGTAATCTCACATTAGTGAGTCTCTTTATACACTATATTGTCAAAAGTATGTACACACCTGACCATCTTTCCATTCCAGATTTATTTCCGTTTGCTGTTATAATAAACTCCACTCTTCTGGGAAGGTTTTCCACTAGTTTTTGGAGCTTGGCTGTGAGGATTTGTGATCATTCAGATTGAGGTCAGGTACTGATGTTGGGTGAGGAGGTCTGGGGTGCAGTCGGTGTTCCAGTTCATCCCAAAGGTGTTCAGTGGGGTTGAGGTCAGGGCTCTGTGCAGGACACTCGAGTTCCTCCACTCCAAACTTGACAAACTAGGTCAATACTGGTCGTGCTGGAACAGGTTTGGGCCTCTTAGCTCCAGTGAAGGGAAATTGTAACGCTACAGCATACAAAGACATTCTATACAATTGTGTTCTTCCAACTTTGTTGCAATGGTATGAGGAAGAACCACATATGGGTGCGAGGGTCAGGTGTCCACATGCTTTTGGCCATATAGTGTATATAACTCAGCAACACTTACTACTACCAAACTAACCACATGTCATGAATAACCAGTTTGATGAATTGTAAATTCTGTAATTGTAACCGACATGTCGTGAATGCGCTATGACATCATACTCTAGCAGGAAAATGAATATGCGGTGAACCTGTCTAGCGTTAACGTCAAAGCGAAATTCTAACCCAAATCTTTCTCTCTATATGACTGAAAATCCTTCTCTGGTGTATAAGGAATGTTTTCCTTTTCCCTTGCTCATGAGTCCTTCACTTCCCATGGTGCTGCCCGCGCCCGTTTTTTAGAGATTCCTCTGTTACTGTACACTCGGTGCACTTGAACTCAATGTATCGACCCTTCGGCTGAACTTGTTGCTGCTACTTCACCTCAGACCTCCATCATAAATCCAGTCTCATGTTTCCTCTGCTCGAGCCCATTCTGGCCCCATATGAGGCCCTTTATTGTTTCGCTTCATTATCCTCATCCTGCTGTTGCTCGCTACTTTAGAATCAAAATAGGCTCGGAGCAGTTCATCAATACAGCCTTGCTCGGAGCAGAACACATGGTATTTCTGAAATATGCGGGGGTTTTGCTTCTCAAAGATGATGATCTCTTTTGTATATGCTTGAATGTTTTGATGTGTTTTTTTGGAGCTACGGAGAAAAAAATGAATCACGATTCGGTAGAAGATGCAAGTGAAACTGTTCACACAATCACAAGAGCCATCAAAAATAAACCTAGTGCAGAGACCACTTGCCTCATGCCAACTTAAATGGTGACGCCCACAACTCCCTCATTTTCAAATGAATACAAATGTTTTTATTCTGAGCTAGACTGCCAAGTATGTTATCTCAGGCTCGCTTTTTTTTTTCCACACAAGAGAATGAAAACAAATAATTTAAAGACATTCAAACATGCAATAACCAACAAATTACCAACAAAACTGCTTTTAACATTATGTTCTGGATGAAATAAACCTGAGCTGATTCAAGTGAGTTGTTCTAGTCTGTGACCAATAGGAAGCAGATCAAGTGCACACATTTTCATTTACATGTACATTAAATGTAATTTTTTACAAAGCAGCTTTACAGAAATATGGATGTTGATTTATATCCCAAATGAGCAATCCTGAGCAAACGGTGGTTAAAAGAAACTCCCTGAGACGACTTGGGGAACAAATCTTGACTCATCTTCTTCTTCTGCTAACTAATTTTATTTATTGTAACAGGGCATTTTTATCCATTTATAGTTATGTTTAATGTTGTGGAAGTCCTTGAAACAAGTTATCACTTAAATTAGAGCAGCTCAAAACCATCACTCTCTTATTAGCCTCAATAATTAAAAAGTTAATAAGAAAGAAACACAGCTTGTCATGTTAGCAAGAATCCGGAATGTAAAAACTCCTGGAGACTTTCCAGTGTTGGAAAACATACTGATTGTTACAAATTTGGAGACTCCTTCCATAAATATTGGAGACATTGGCTGACACTGGAGATTCCTTTCCCATTTGCCTCTTACCTCTGGGGTTGGGGGTTCGAATTCCGCCACCGCCCTGTGTGTGTAGAGCTTGCATATTCTCCCCGTGCTTGGGGGATTTCCTCTGGGTACTCTGGTTTCCTCCTTCAGTCCAAAGACATGTGTTGTAGGCTGACTGGTATCTCTAAATTGTCTGTAGTGTGTGAAGAATGTGTGTGTGATTGTGCCCTTTGATGGGTTAGTACCCCATTCAGGGTGTCCCCCGCCTTGCGCCCCGAGGTCCCTGGGATAGGCTCCAGGCTCCCCGTGACCCTGTGTAGGATAAGCGGTATAGAAAATGGATGCATGGATGGATAGATGGGTCTCTTTACAGAAAGCTTCACCATGTCATTTAAACATGTTTTTTAAAATGTAATATAAAGATGCCATGAATGAGTTGTTACCATAGAAACGATAACGTATCAGAACAAGCACATTAATACAAACCTGTGATTTGCCTTCGTAGGTGGAACTACTGCAAGAGCTAAGAACTCAACAGCACTGTGGTAATCATGATAATCAAGCCTTATTGGATTTAAATTAGAATTAAGGATCGAATGTAATGACAAAATGTCCGCCGTGGCAACGAGGAAACGATTTCCTCATTTCTAAGGAATCCTGCTTCCTGCCAGGGAAATGTCAGCTGTATGACAGAGTGCTAAATAACTCTTGTGCGATCTCACTGGCTGCCTAAACAACTTGGTAACTTGCACTTTATTGTTCTTACAGTACATGAGCCCACAGTGCCAATGGTCACGGTACTCAGAGTAGTGCAAGATGTATTTGCAGAGATTTTATCAAAACCTGAATCACTTGACACACAGCGTTTTGTATTAAGTGTGACTTTAATGAAACGATGATGTACGCGGTTTGTCATGGAGAAAAATGAGCATTAAGGTGATTCCAGGCCAGATCCAGGCCAGATTCAGTTCAGTGCTTATTTTGCTTTTCTTTTTCACCCGTTTTCGTGTATGACTCTCCAATAATGGTTCTCGTACAGAAACCTGGGGCTCGTCAAGCTGACTCGTACATGGTGCCAAGACGATTTGCTCATGCACGCGGTGATAAATCACGGCACTTGCACCATTAGCATATCGTTATTCTATTCTTAACTCATCTGCACGCCACAAGGGGGAGGATAATTATTTTCTTGTACTTTGTACTTTTTTCCCACCATATTATAATCAAGCAGGACCATGTTGTGGTGCAGTGGTGTAAATATGTGGTCTGAGGGCCTGGTTTGACCTCCATGTCTGCCCCTCATTTTAACTCTTGTTTGGCAGCTCAGTGCTTTCATCTCTCGCAGAGATAAACCCCCTTGATGGACTGCGCTCTGAAAGAGCACCACGGCCACTACAATACATCATGCCAGCGCTGAACCGTTTGATGTGGGGTGGGGTGGGGGGTGCAGTTGTTCCACGGGTGGGCTGGACGTTGGCTTGCACCGTCGCTCATTAATCCCGAGACGTGAACACGAGCCCCGTCATCTCCGCCCTCTTGAGTACACGGGCGCTCGGCTGCGTCGAACTGCTAGGGAGCGATTTCTGGCCCTTGGCCATTCGTCACCGCTGTGGAGGGAGCTCTGTAGATAAAGCTAACCACACACTCCATCCTGGGGTCAATTCCGAAAAGCTTGATAAGTGCAATAAACTGTCATGTTTCTTTCTGTTCTTCTTGAAACTTTCTACATCTTACACTTTCTCTTCAGTTGCTCGTAACTGTAAATAAATAGAATTTATCAAATTATTAGCTTTACTATTTCTATCTTCCATTTCAGAGTCAACAGTTTATGAACAGTGGTTATAGAAATAAGACAATTTAAAGTTTGAAATGAGTAAAGGCTTCTACAAAACAGGATGAATAATCTTATATTTGAGTTATAAGCTCATAATAAGAAATATTACATAAACTTGCCCAGATTCAAGATATTTACACATGCTAAGGTATCAGTTTTGTTTTTGTTTGCAGTGCATCAGTAAATGGTAAAGGGTCTGCACTTATATAGCACCTTTTAACCTTCACAGTTCACAAAGCACTTTACACTGTCTCATTCACCCATTCACACACACACATACACTCAAACATCAATGGCAGCAGAGCTACCATGCAAGGCACCTGCCTGCCATCGGGAGAAACTTGGGGCTCGGTGTCTTGTCCAAGGACACTTTGGCACATGGAGTCACGTGGGCAGGGAATCGAACCACCAACCCTTTGATTTGTGGACAACCTGCTCTATCACCTGAGCTAGAGGATGCAAAATGCACTCCGACTTAATTACCCTTAAACATTTTATAGCATTTATCAGAGGTCCTTCTCCAGATAGCAGTGTCTATCAAAAACAACAACAAAAAATCCTCCTGTTAGTACAACAGACTTTTTTTTTTTTTTCCGTTTCATGTTCATTAGTGAAGCCGAAAACATCTTTCATAGACAATTCACATTCAAGACTTTTTAACTGACACCTGGAAGACTTTCATATCTGAGGTTTGGTCTGTTCGTCTCCTGTCTTCATCTGCAGTCATGGTGAGACCTGAGCTTGTGATATGAGCATTTATTACAGGGTAGAACTTTCCAAAAATCAAATGGTCAAAGCACAATAATACTGGGTGCTCTTTTGCTTTCACTTTCAATCACAATATGTTTTTTTCTTTCATTTTGCACCGCTTCCCTTATTGTTCCTGTTTTTTGCACGAAGAATGTAGGCCTACACGTACAGGTGGCAAGTAGGTAGCACTAAGTAAACAGTACGAAAGACAAGAAAGGAAATTGAAGGAAAAAGAAGTAAATAAAAGTAAGAAAAGGAGCTGTGCTCAGACAGCACATATAAAGGCTTTTATTATTCCCCTGGCACACATTTCCTCCGATCAGTGTGAAGTATTAGTCACATCATCAAGATCACGTCTCACAATAAGGTGCTTTGAGCTCTTGAAGAGTAGGAAGTTGCACACAAACACAGGAAGTGCCGGGTTTCTCGCTGATGGGTGGCCCAGATTAACTCGGCCCGAGGCATCCGCGGGTCTTGCGCCTCATTGTTGAGCGTGACAGGGGATAGCTGGGCCCACAGGTGAAAATGTGCAAAGCGCAGCATTATTACGCTCTATTAATGGACTTAGGAAATAATAAAATAACAGTGAGCAGGCTGTGCACAAGGCAAAGCTCACTCAATAAAAGAATGAGGGAAAGTCCTCCTTTTATTCTGCTTATAAAAGTTAATGGAGCAAGAAATCTCAACAGACTTTCCTCTGAAACATTCAGACGGTGATAAGAGATCACGATTAGAACTGAACCTTTGGAACAATGAATCAGTGAATCAAACCATGAATCAATAAACAATCAAACAGACAAACAAACAAATAAAGATAGATAGATAGATAGATAGATAGATAGAAAGAGAGAGAGAGGGAGAGAGACAGACAGGCAGACAGACAGACAGACAGATAGAGCAAGCAAATAAATAAATAAATCCATTAATTAAACAAACTAAGCAGATAGATAGATAGATAGATAGATAGATAGATAGATAGATAGACAGATAGATAGATAGATAGAGAGAGACAGACAGACAGACAGACCGAGCAAGCAAATAAATAAATAAATAAATCCATTAATTAAACAAACTAAGCACATAGATAGAGAGCGAGAGAGAGAGAGAGAGAGAGATAGACAGATAGACAGACAGAGCAAGCAAATAAATAAATAAATCCATTAATTAAACAAACTAAGCACAGAGAGAGATAGAGAGAGAGAGAGAGAGAGTGCAAATAAATAAATAAAATTAAGTAGATAGACACATTTATGGCATTTGGCAGACGCCCTTATTGACTTATATCTTTATTTCATTTATACATCTGGGTAGTTGAGGGTTAAGGGTCTTGCTCAAGGCTCCAACAGGCAGCTTGGTGGTGCTGGGATTTGAACTCATGGCCTTCCGATCAGTAGCCCAACCACTGAGCTATCAATGCCCATACACATTAGATAGATAGATAGATAGATAGATAGATAGACAGATTAAGCAAACAAAAACAAACAAAAATAAACAAAAATTAAATAGAGTAAGTTAATACATAAACAATGCAAGCAAGCAAATAAATAATACATTACTAAATTAATCAGTAAAGTAAGCAAATAAATAAATAATGTAAACAAGCAAACAAACAAGTGAATAAATAAAGTAAGCAAAACAATCAAACAAACAAACAAGTAAATAAATTCAAAACTCTTTGAGTCTATAATAGATAGTGTAGATGAGCTGACTCAGGCTGCTCGTCACTAGCGAAGCATGTTTGATTTGCCATAAAATAATGTCACTGACCTCAGTGCCTTTAACTGAGGAAGGTTATACACCTGGAAGTTGTTTTTTTCCCCCTCATGTTCAGACCATGTAGATCATGATCATTTGGGCTGATCATTCTGAAAGGTCATTTGCGCTGATCGTTTTTCTCATAAATATTTGCCTCAGACCACATGTAGTTGTTCAGTGATGTCACTCAGATGTTTTGCGCTACCTGAATGCTGTAACATCATATAGGAAGACATTTGGAAAAGACTGGAATGATTTTTTTTCCATCATTCCATCCCCTGGGCCCTGCCTCTTAAAGTTTAAAAGCAAAATGTTGCAATTTTTAAGGAGGATAATATAGCATCACTGTGAAATTCAATTTGTAAATACAGATTTGGTGTCTCAGAGCTCCTGAGCTGTGATCCTGGGCTCGGGTTACTCTTCGTGTGGAGTTTCGCATGTTCTCCCTGTGTCCGTGTAGGTTTCCTCCGGGTTCTCTCCAGTTTCCTCCAACCTCCCAAAAAACATGCTGGTAGGTGGATTGTCAACTCTAAATTACCCCTAGGAGTGAACGAATTTGTGTGTGAATGAGTGTGTGAATATGTGATTGGTGCTCTGAGACGGACTGGCGTTTCATCCAGGGTGTACTCCCACCTCACAGTGTTCCCGGGATCGGCTCTGGATCAACCGTGACCCTGACAAACCAGGATGTGAGTACTGAAGATAAATGAATGAATGAATTGACGTTTCTTGCTAGTAAAATAGAAAATAGAAAACGTCAGACCCCAAACATGCATCAGGGAAAGTAGAACATTCGATTACTGACCAAACTACTTCTTTAAACGCTCACTTCTATGACTTTTAAAACTATTTCCGTGGATTGCATACTTTGTGGGTAACCTAATGGGTTGTAAATACAGTAAAATGCACATAAAACTGCCAGATTAGTCAGGGCTCGCTCGGTTTTTTAGAAACAGGTCAGTGATGAAAGAGGATAAGGCGTCCCTAATGTCCTGTACTCTGTGTGTTTACCTTGGCTGCACTGTGCATTGTTTAAATAGCTGAAAGGAAGAAAAAAAAATTAAATGGCACTTTATGCTCAATTAATGAAGATAATTTAAACTAAATACCTTCTGTGCAATCTTATCATCTTACTTCTATTTTATCAGGAATTATTCAAAGGTTTTACAAACTGAGCTACTGATTTCTCAAGCCAAGTCAGCTACTGTATACTCAAAGCCAAAATGTTGTAAAAGCAATCAGATTATATGATACTGACATCCAGTGGACAAAAACTGTAACACATGGGGGTTCTTTAGTAAATAAAAAGACGTCCAAAGCCCTATTTGGACAGGATTAGTTTGGGGAGGTGGATTCATTGTTGTCAGAGGTTCTGTGAATGTCTTGTCAGTAATTTTTTTAAAACCAAAAAGAAACCAAGTCTGAGTTTAAAACACAGAACAGTAAAATATAGACAATGTCTGAGAAGCGACTCTGGTTTTAGGTGGCCAAAAATCAGAGAAAGAAAAATGAGTTTAAAGTGTCCAAACATCAAAACTTCTTTAATTCTGCACTACACGGTGAAGTAAGGAAAGCTAATAGCTACCAGTCTAGCCTCATCCACATTGATGATGAATAAAAAGACAGTAATCCAAGCTCAGGATCGGACCTGGGTTCCAGGATCCAGCTGTTACCTGCTGCCCTGAAGGCAGAATGTTTTCCCATCCATCCATCCCATGTCCTGCACGTTTGAGTGTTTTCCTGCTCTCACCAACTTCAACTCTGATAATTAGCTGATTAGTTGAATCAGGTGAGTTAAAAGAAGAAAACACGAAGGAGGTTCTCCAGGACCAGGGTTGAGAATCTATGCTTCAATAATTTAATCGACTTTTTAATACGCACTGAGCTCATTTCACCACCAGATGGCGCCAGTACACAAGCCAAGTCCTGAAACAGTATTTTAACATGTAGCTTTAAGATTTTTTAAAAATATTTTAAGGTAATCTAAAAGTGGTGGTAAACTGGGATCTTGTCTTTTAAACTAAACACTGAGGAGGTTTTAGCTGCTGATGCTGATCATGGATTGTTAATCTTGGATTCAAATTTATAAGGGAAAAGAACAGAGAAAGCATCAGAGGGGTGAGTTGATTTGGACGGGATGCATTCGTGTGACGTTTAGAAACAACTTTAAAACAGATATTTTACATGGTGCAGGACATTTCTGTGCATTATTACTTCCTCAGTTGTGCTCCTTTATGGAACATTAGGCTGTTTTTGACACCAAACTCTCCTTTCTGTCAAAGGCTTTTAAATGAAATCAGTGAATATTTGTTGGTTCTTGATTGTTATTTGTTTGATCATCTGTTCTTATAATAATCTGATGTATATATTATTCAAATTGTACATACGGTAGGGTATTGCCTGATATTTTATCTGATATTTATGAATTCATGCACTTGTGTATCATGTAATAATGATGTTTTAATAAACCTGGACTTTTGTTTTGTTTTTGAACTGATGTTTTAATCACCCAGAAACAAAATAAATAATAAAAGAATAAAATATATGTATAGTAATAAATTAAAACAAGATTAATATTGTTGATTTATATTTGTGTTTGAGATAATGACTAATGAGTAAAATAAAAATAAAAATTAAAATTAAAAAACGGGGGATTGATATGGGTTTTTTTTTATGTTGGAACTTTGAAGCTCAGAGGGGGAGGAGCCTACACAAAGGAAAAAAAGAAATACGATTTCATCCATTCTGATTGGTCAGCTTGGTGTTCCTGCTGCGCGCACGTGACCCCACTTTTTCACCCTCTGTATATACACACACACACACACACACACACACACACATACAGTATCGCTCGCGTGGTTTAAATAAAAAACACAACAACAACACCGAGGTAGCGTCTTTTTCCCCTCCAGCACGCAATGACGCGGTTGTGTTGAAATCGCGGCGTTAAAGCGCGTCTCTCTCCTCCGGCCCCTGTTACCGAAGCTGCGCTCGTTGCGCCATGGCGGCCGCGCCGCTGACGAAGCGCTCGGGGACGGAACACGCACGGAGGCGCGCGGACCCCCGCAGGAGGCAGGCGGCGCTTTCGTTCCTCAGCAACATTTCTCTGGACGGGCGGCCCGTGCGCGGCGACGCGGACGGTCCCGGAGAGGAGGACGGCTCCTTGGAGGCTAGGACGACACGCAGCCCAGTCACCGCCGCCGAGGAGGAGGAAGAAGAAGAAGAGGAGGAGGAAGAAGAAGAAGAGGAGGAGGAGGAAGGCGAGGACGAGGATGACGAGGCCCAAGCTCCGAGAAGGCGCGCGAGCTTCGCTCTCGGCGCGAGCCCTCCCGCGGACGCGCAGCTCTTCCACGCGCAGGTCTTCGGCTCGCCGTTCGCCGCTGCGCGCGGCCGCCTGCACACGTTCACTCAGGGACTTCCGCCCGCCGCGTGCTGCAGGCAGCAGAGCTCGTGCTGCCCTGAGGGAGGAGGAGGAGGAGCAGGAGGACACATCAGCACCTCCGCTTTCGAGCTGCACAAGTCCAGGTACCTCACTAATCCTCAATCCTCGATGCACGTTCTTTTTATTTCATTATTTATTTAAAACAGATTTTGTGACGTGTTAAAAATCAGACGCGTTTCTTTGGATGCAAGCGCGTGCTTGCTTGACCGCATCCCGAACATTCAGAGTGAGATCTAATTCCAGCCTGGGTAATACCCTCACGTGGGTGTGTTTATAGGTTTCACTTTATACCGGGTCTATTTTCTAACATTAATTATGCATGCAAATTCATTTATTCTAATAAGAGCAGCGTTATAATGGTGACTGTAGCCCCGCCCCTTGTTGTCATCTGGCGCTCTCATTGGCTGTTCACTCATAAACTCACATTAACGGAAAACTTCACCCAGGACCACATATTAATCTTTATAATTAATTTGATCCTCAGTGGCATCAAAGATGTATTTTTGTTGACACTGGTATATTTTCACTTTAATTAACACTTTACGTTACCCACAATGCCATTCAGCTACCTGGTGATCTCTACACAAAGAGAGCGATGCAGCGGCGCTTTAGTCCTTCAGTCTGTCCGGCTCTCTCACCTCCTCATATGTGCAATCTGATCAAACCTTCAAGCTAAAGTCGCCTCGTACACCGCTTAGTAACCGAGTCGAGTCGCTGCCGTAACTCGGGGTGACTGTGTCGTATAGCTGCATTGCATTCTGGGCCTTTGAGTCCAACGTTGACAATGTGACGATAAAAACGTTGCTGGAAAATAGTGAGTGAGATAAGAAACTAGCAAAACCTGAGCGTTGTTCCTTGTGTTTGTTGTTGATTGTTGAGATTTGTTCTCCTATTAAACACAGTTGTAACTGCGCCAGCGATAATGACGTCCCGCTGTGACATCAGAGCGACAGAAAAGCGCTAACTTCTCACAGGCATAACGTAAACACAGCACCAACTGACAAATTAGCCCTACACTCTCTAAACACATCACAAATATTTTTGTGATATATGTATATATATGTGTATATATATATATATATATATATATATATATATATATATATATATATATATATATACAAATACTTGTACATATACTTACTGTTACAAAGTGCCGACACTGGAGACTCCTTCACCATGTCAGTGATTATGTGCTTTTCTTCTTTGAACTCAGTTCCTTCACGCTGTTTTACATTACAGAGTGCGTTTTTTTCGCTAAATCAGCAGCTCTTCAGAACTCTATAGTGTGTGTGTGTGTGTGTGTGTGTGTGTGTGATGGAGTGAGTGTAAGGAAGTCGTGTAAAGAAGTGTTGGAGCTTATCTCGGAGCCCCCAGATGGGACAATGTGTACAGGCAGGCCAGGTTTGACGTGAGGTTTGACATTAAGATTTATGGGATTTAAGGGTTGGAGGGTGGTGAGGGAAACATGTGATCACATGCAGGTTCATGCTGCGTAACAGCTTTGGGTGAAAAAAAACCAAACAGGATCGAACCATTTGGCAGTTCTAAGAGGTTCAGGAGTAGTTTGTAGAAAAAATCAAACGGACACAATTTTCCACTTCATTTGAGTTTTTCACTTGAGCTTCAAGGCTAATCTAGAATGTCAATTAAACCAGATGTTTTTCTGTATCTCGGCACCGCTCTGGTTACCATCTGTGTAGAGTTTCTCATGCTCTCCATGAGACCGTGTTGGTTTCCTCCATGTTCTCCAGTTTCATCCGACCTCCCAGAAAACATGGCTGTAGGTGCATTGTCTGCGCTAAACTACCGCTATGTGTGTGTGTGTGTGTGTGTGTGTGTGTGTGTGTCATCTCATGCATGGCCTGTTCCCACCTCACACCCAGTGTTCCCAGAATAGGCTCCGGATCCACGGCGACCGTAAACAGGATAAAAATGTTCTTATTTAACAAAGAAGTCATTTCCGCAAGGAGTTTATTGCTTATTTAACATCTATGGAAGGAGTCTCCAGTGTCAGGGCTTTGTAACGGTCAGTACGTTTCCCACCATGGAGTTTATAGTTTTCTGTCAAGTTGCGAGTTTTACTGTCATATTAACTTGTCGTTCTATTTCTGCCAACATGGTCCGTCTCTAACATGAAGTCAGATTATTTCCTTTAAAATGAGCTCAGTAAGTATATAAAGATTTGGTCGCCTGTCTACGGAGAAGATTTTCCATTACTTTGATCATCTACGATAGGAAAGCTAAGGAAATTAAGTTCAAGCACCCAAACAAATCCAGAAGCAGCTATTTTTTTGTTTGTTTTTTTTTTGCATATGTTAAACTGATAACAACAATTCTCTCCCCTGACTGTTTTGTTATTGCTTGTAGCATGAGCACTATTACTAGCCTCGATGCTAACCTCAGCCTAGAGAACAGCATTAGCAGCCCAAAAGCTCACTTTCTCCTCAGTGTCTCTTAAATTATTTTTCAACCAGAGGATATAAACTTACTGTAATGTGAGACTTCAGACATCTCGACAGGACACTGCGGCTTTGTCCAGCAGCTTCGTGGACATTTCGGAACTGTTTTACGAGTTGGGCCGCTACGGCGTTGCTGTATTTACTGCTGGATATTAGCCTGTGTGAAAAATCTGACGTTTTCACACCTCAACAATGTTGTCTCAGAGTTAGCCAATAACTAGTCTGAATATTATGTTACAGCTTAAATATACATTTTCATTATTCATGTTGTCTAGTATCACATTTCTCTCCTTTTTATTTAATCCCAGATATTATGGTAACTCTCTCTCTCTCTCTCTCTCTCTCTCTCTCTCTCTCTCTCTCTCCCTCTCTCTCTGTAAATATAACTGTTCTCTTCCATTTTCCAGCTGTCACATGACCACTGTAGTCACCTGATCACTAGCTCACTAGCTTGTCATGTTTAGCAAAAATACATCTTATCGTTATAACCAAGTCCGTATCAATTTTATTCTATTTTATTTACTTTTGGTGTTTAAAAAGACCCTCCATTTGACCACAGCGCTAATCAACAGTCTAAATATTAAGCACATTACGCAAATACAGGCATAATACTTACACATACTTAATTGTTAGAACTATTGTTTTTATTACTGAACTTTTCACCAAAGAACCCAAACCACAGTTACACTGTGTTAAAACCTAAATTCAAAAATTTCAAAAAATGTTATATCGTATACCACAGGGCCGTTCACAGCGAATTCTCGATTCTGATTGGTCAGAAGTTGTTAATTAATTTTCCATAACAGCAGCTCTGACCGAGGTTTCGCTGCCAGACAAATCACAGCTTTATATTTATAAGAAGCATGATAATAAATGGATTAAAAAACATCTATTCATCGACGTGGCAGAGGTTTCTGTAAGGAGAAACCTTCAGAAGAGACGGTTTTTGGAAGGCGTCTCCAGTGTCAGCGCTTTGCAACAGTCAGCTATAAAGCTGAAACTTTTCAGGACGGAGGGTTTTGCGGTTTGTGGTTTCTCAGTAACATGACAAACTGGTTTTTTGTTTGTTTGGGGTTTTTTTTTGTCTTATTATTTTCAAGAGAGGGAAAAAAAGAGAAGTTGGTGAGGGAACTGCTGTTTATACTGCTGCTATAACGATATCAGGAACCATCAGTCCTCGTGGGCGTTCTATAAATGGGTTAAAAAGTATGATGTCATTCTTTGGTTAATAAAATATTGTAAATGTTTACAGTGTAGGGTGACACACTGCTGTGGTATAAGAGAAACTAAGCACTTCGGGACCCATCGGGACACATTACACCACACTGACGCTGTTTTCCTAATCGCAGCGGAAGGAAACACACAAGTGCGACTGTCATGATTTCATACCCACAAGCCAATTAGACCTAGAACTATAATTCCAAAATAATAACCAATAATAACAACTCTAAAAACTGTAGTGCACGTAATAGTGCATCTGTCCTCAGTTCAGTCATCAGCAGTTCCAGGGAGGTAGTTTAAAGTGGTCTATAGTGTGTGACCATGTGGTATTGTTTTGTATTTTAAGTTAAATGAATTATTTGTGTTTTCACTAAAGTGACTTGAGAAATTCCTCTGTAGCAGCGAAGGGAAATAACTTCATTAAACACAAGGTCAAGTTGATTAAAGAGAGCTATGTTTAGTGACTCGACCTGTATTTTAATCTGCACTGTTGATTGAGGCTCCCACATTCCTCCGTTTAACACACACACACACACACACACTCACTCTCACTCTCTCTCCCTAGCTCTGCCTGTCTCCCACTCACTCACTCACTCACTCACTCAGATACACACTCACATGTTTGTCTATCCTCGTTGCTTTGAATCTCAATATAAGGTCCTCAATATTGAGATTTAATGCAGCTAATTAGTGCTGTGCTACACCTCAATCGATAAATCTAACCCTAAATCATTGATTCAAATGGAACCTTTCAGCTCTTTTCGTTTGTTTTTTTTTCTCCCCATGGGACCCAGCCAAATGTCCTCTAAGATGAAAACTGTATGATGTTCAGATATTCGGTCATCATTAAGATATTAAAACGTGCACACACACACACACACACACACACATATGCGCACACACACACTTTCTCTCTCTCTCGCTCTCTCTCTCTCTCTCACACACACACACACACACAAACACACACAGTCTATGGCTTGTTCTTCAGGAGTAGCTGGTGAAAACGACTACAGGCTCCTGGCTCCTGTAAGGAAGGCAGAATGCCCGGTTTTTTAACCTCCCTCTTTCCAGCCCTCCATCCCTGCCTTCGCTCCAACCTCCACTTCCTCCTCTCCGAGACTCCCTCCTGCTGCCCGCCCTGCCACTCTTCTCCACAGCTTTCAGTTTTTCAGATTGGCTGCCAAGAGAATTGGCTTCAGAAAGGAAACGGAGCGAAAGAGTCACTTCTTTTTGATGGTCATAAAAGGCTCACAGACACAGATGCACATTTCAGGCTTTGACACCTATAGGCTCGTGTCTGCGTCCTGCCTGCCCAGACGCACAGATCTGCTCAGGATTTTTTTTCAGGGTTTTGCAGTTTGCACAGCTCAGCATCATCACCCTTCGCACCCCAGCGAGCCCCAGTCAGTGTCGTGAAACTGGTTCAGAAGACGCTATCTGTCCCGAGCAGAGGGGACACACCCTACAATTAGCACTGCACTTTTGTATAATCTGACCTAATGAAAGTGACGTTTGTTGCCGGGGAACTGTCAGAGACGCAGGCGGAGATAAAAAAAAAAAAAAACCTGCCAAAAAATACTGCCAAGACTGTTCAGGCAGGCAAATCAAATGAGATTTTATTGGCATGTCCAATTTAAGCAGGCCGAAACATGAAATCTGATATATTTATAAGTCGAGTCCAAAACACCGAGACTAGTGAACATGCTTCTGTTTTGCGTTCTTTTTAAATTGAATAACAGTTTTGTTTTCATTATGAATTATATTATCAGCATGACAACTTGAGTGAAAAGTAGACGCTTCAGAATTTCTTAGTGTTTGGTACACCACACTTTTTTGCTTTAACTACAGTGTGTGCTTGAGCTGGCATGGACTCGACAAGTTTGCGCGAAACCTGACATTAGATCAAGCCCATCAGCGTAAATCTCGCAGAATCTTGAACACTGAATATTTACAATAATTTTCCTTCCCGGAAGACTGGAGGTTATTATAACAGCAAAGGCGCACTACATCTTGAATGGGACGTTCGACAAGCACATATGGGTGTGATGGTCCGGTGTCCACATACTTTTGGCCATATAGTGTATGTAAAACCTAATCTAGAGGGTTGTTAACTAGCTAATTTTCTAACTTTCACTTACACTGCATTACATTTCTCGTATACATGTCATGATGCAGTATAGATCATATATTTTTTTTTTTTTGGTTCTACATCATCCACCAGACATTTGTACCAGAACCAATGAAAGCTGACTAAACCCAATATAAAGGAGAGGGGAAAGGGTTCAAATTTACCTGGGCTTGGAGCAGTTAAGACATGTCCTGTTTCCTTTCTTAGTTAAAAATAATGAAACTCTTCGGTTTTGGTGACATTGTCAGAGTCGAATGTTTCCGTTGCTGGGCGTTGGCTGTATGTGAAACCTAATCAGTGTTGGTAGTTAACTAACTAGTAGTTACAATATAGCTATCGAGGATGTGTAAATGTGCAAATGTGGCTACAATCAAAACAAACCAATCAGATTTGATGACTAAAAATTTGATTCAGAGAATAGAGACAAATCAAATTTGCTTAACTGACTGACGAACAAATTATACATGCTTGAAACTATTCTGTGTTTAAGGTTTCATCCTAATGACCAGAAGGCTGTAGGATTAAATCCCATGACTGCAAGGTAGCCACCGTTGAGGCCAGGGGCGGGACATATACAATCAAGAGAGCGTTTAATTGGATGAACACAAGACTAGTACAGGATGAGTCATCAAACGAATTGAATTGTGTTTTTTTTTTTTTCTTTTTCTAGATATACCATCATATTGATGTTCATAACACTAAGGGACAGGTTCGAATGCTCCTTAAGCACAACTCTGATTTGTAAGTCACTGTGTTTAAACTGTCTGCCAAATGAAGCTGAAAGAGAATTAATGCACTTTGCAGAAGTAAAGACTAAAAGTGCCCCTTTTAGCTTAATTCAGTGTCACGAGGTACAGGCAGGAAAATAAACCGGTCGTTGCCACATTCTGTCTGTGCTTTATTTTATTGTTGTGCACATTCCACCAGCATGTTTGACACTCCCTAAATACGGGAGCGTGAACGAGCTCAGGCACATAGTGAAAGCCAAAAAACAAACCAAGATCCATGTATAGGGATCTATAAATAGTTCTGTGAATGCTTTAGCTGCAAAGCAGTATTTTCAGGAACAGTGACGTTCCATCCTGCTGGATTTCTGAAACAATGGCTGCTTGTTTATTAGAAGGGACAAATGAGGAAATTCCATTGTGCAGTAATGCCAAGCAGATGGGTGTGTTAGCTTTAGGCTCAGGCATGTCAGAAGCATGTTTCTGTTCCACTAAACTAGCTGAGGTAAAGTTCTGTGTCAGTGATGTGAAGTGGAAATCCTACGACTTCTCGAGAACCTCTTCTGCAACCTGAGGATCTCAGACCTGAAGAGTGCGGCTAAATGTTTCACTGATTAGGCGTGTACTGGGACTACATGATCATAAATATCACTTATTGTAGTAAATTATTATTCTATTAAATATGTTTTTTCGTTCTGCCCTGTTTTATGGTGAACAGAAATGTGTGTCCTTACTTGTTCATCTTTTCTTTTCAGTTCACATGCACAAAGTTTTTACAAGAAGTAATTCTTTCTTCTAGTAAACTGTCTAAACATTGGCACAATACACAAATGAAGCCAACTAGCTGAAGTAAGTTTGGCCTTGAAAAGAATTTGATGGTTTTCGGTCTCAATCTTGACTTGGCCTAGACCCCCCTAAGACTCAGTCTTGACTTGATCTTGGCTAGTTTTGGACTTGACAGTGGTGGTCTTGACTACAGCCCTACATGCACTCCAGTAAGTGACTTTTAAATCCAGATTTTCTCAGATTTATGCAAATCAGTAATGACCCAGTACAGCGTCAAATCCTAAAGACAGGCTCCAACCAACTGTATATTACCGGACGTCTAATGTCCCTCAGTACTTTACTCTCATAACGTCAATTCCTACTTATATTTAGTTCCAATTCCATACAGTCTTGTGCAAAAATGGAAGAAAAATTATCTCTTGCTCTCTTGTCACAGTCATTCCACAACATTAAATGCAACTGTAAATGGATAAAAAGTATGATGCATCCTTCATTATTGAAAAAAAAAAACAAAAATTACCATTGTTGACATTGTTGGTGTTGATTATTTTCCAATTACAGCACATAACAGTGTGTTTTATTCCTCTTATACCACAGCTATTTGTCCACAGTGATAACCTTTTAATTTATTAATAAATGACACGTCGTGTTTTTTCCATTTATAGTTACGTATAACGTAACGGAACGTCCACGAAGCAAGTTAGTTCCTGTTATCACTTGCGCTATAACAGCTATAGACACAGTCGTTCCCTCACCAGCCTCTCTTTCGCTCTCTTGAACTTAATAAGACAGAACAAATGCAGCGTGTCATGTTCCTGAGAAAGCATAAAGCGCAAAACATAAAGTACAAGACTTTCCCGTGGTGGAAAAATGCACTGACGCTGGAGACTCCTTCTATAGATGTTAAATAAACGTCATATCAATGATTAGACATTTTTATCTGTTAAATAACAACTCTGTTTTTTAAAATCCTTTTATTATTAGGTTTAGAATTTATGGCACATCCATAGAAATAACTTCGAAGAAAGAGGCTTTAATGTAAATCCAGCTGTGATTTGCAGCTGGAACTATTGTCAGAGGTAATTTTATAGAAAATAAATCAACACCTTCTGACAAATCAGAGTAGAGAATTAGGCAAATGTCACATAGTGGTCACATTTTGGCTCATATTATTTCTCCTTGTTAGACAGGCTGTTCAAACAGTACAATGTTTGTGGCCACGTTGAACTGGCAGAGCTTTAATAAATGAATCGTAAAGGCAGCAGTGTCCTCAGGGCACTTAGGACATAGTCGCCTCTATTTTAACGTCTGCACTGTAAGTGGAGAGCTGTGTTGTGCAGGAATTAGAGGCGTTCCCGATCGCTTTTTAAAACCATTCACCGGTGAAAGCCAGACTGCCAAAAACACGTTTTTCCTGTTTATTATTTAACAAACAAAGATTCTTTAAAGAGTCTCCTCCCACTCGAACAGCTGGAACAAAGTCCTGTTTAAAAGGTCGTGAACTTTAAAATGTTTTGGAAAAATGGACTGACAAAGGAAAATCTGAGAAGCTTCGTAGGATGATGGTTTTCTTTTTCAATTTCGTGTCCTAGTCCAATGAATAAACCGAGTGGATGTTTTTGGGGTTTTTTTTGTTTTTTTTGCAGATGTACACTTGCAGTCTCTCACTTGCAAGCACATTTGCCCCGTACTTCCAGGGTTGAAGGTTCGACTCCCGCCTCCGCCCTGTGTGCGTGGAGTTTGCACGTTCTCCCTGTACTTCAGGGGTTTCCTCCGGGTACTCCGGTTTCCTCCCCCAGTCCAAAGACATGCCTTGTAGGCTGATTGGCATTTCCAAATTATCCGTAGTGTGTGAATGTGTGTGATATTGTGCCCTACGATGGATTGGCACCATGTCCAATGTTTCCCTTGCCTTGTGCCCTGAGTTCCCTGGGATAGGCTCCAGGCTCCCTGTGACCCTGTGTAGGCTAAGCGTTATGGAAGATGGATGGATGGAAGGATGTGGCTCTCTGGTCAGATCATGTCCTCTCTGAGATGAACGATAAATGTCAAGAGATAAAGATAAGTGTTATGTAAAGGCTTATCGATGATCTGCAGTATAGTGTACAAGTTAGAAAGCTCCCTGTGTAAAGAAGTCACCACGTTTCGAAATTAAATACATGGCCGAGGTTAACGCTTCTCTCCGTCTCACACAAACACACACACTC
Source organism: Cranoglanis bouderius (assembly GCA_023630585.1). Taxonomy (NCBI): domain Eukaryota; kingdom Metazoa; phylum Chordata; class Actinopteri; order Siluriformes; family Cranoglanididae; genus Cranoglanis; species Cranoglanis bouderius. The sequence goes on from CM042536.1 coordinate 25,431,859, forward strand.
ACACACACACACACACACACACACACACGCAAAACTCGTATTTAATTCTAATTACAGCGGAGGATTTATAAATAATACTTCACATTGCAGTTTTACTCTTCCAGAAACACTTACATTAACGTGATGTACTGTGTAATGACGGTTACCATAGAAATAGAATCCGGTTTCTATGGTAGTGACGAGAGCATCAGCGGCGTTTCAGACACATGATTGATGATTGATGTATGATTATTAGTTGTTCTATGTCAAGCCATATTTGATAAATCTCTCACGTCTACAAATTAACAGATGACTAGTGACGAGTGATGAGTGAGAGTCCAGCGAGTTTACTCTGCTTGGGCAGCGTTAAACTGGCTCCTCCCCTTCCTCCCCCTTTGGGTTAATCACTTAAGTGTATGAATAATAACCTTCAGAAAAGGAAAAGTGAGCATGCCAGTGATAAATAGTGTTTATAAAACAATTATAATCTTGGGAATTGTCTATATATTTATTTAGTTATACTATTTTACATTTATTAGGCTATTTATTAGTGCTTTAGCTATCTGTCTGGTTCAATTGTGTTTTTGTTTCTGTGTAGAGAAAGTTTAATGGTTGATTGATGTGATTTGCGCGGAACATCGCCGGCTGTGTATGGAAGCTCACACACTCTCGTTGTCTTTCTGTTCTCAGGCGGAGGCTGATTTCCCAGCGTTCCTCACTTGAGACTCTGGAGGACATTGAGGAGAATGCACCTCTTCGCAGGTACGGAGACTTTCACAGCATGCACACATACACACACACACACACACTTTTGTGTCCATTTTTTTTTATCTGCATCAGCAAGTAGAGCTGGAAAATATATCACTTTTAACAGCTAAAGTAATTGATATTGATTGTAGCAAATAAATTTCCTTTTGCACTGTTTGTTTCTCTCTCTCTCTCTCTGTCAAACCTACCTGTTTTGTTTTTTTTGTTGTTTTTTTTTGTTTTTTTTAATTTTTGTCAATACCTTATATCTTCTTGGTAGGGTTTGCAACCTCCTACATGACAGACAGAGAACTTGATAGAATAACGCTTCTACACTCTTCACCATTTCTCTCAGATGCCGAACCTTATCAGGTTCACCCCGACCAAAGAGCTTCAAGAAGGTCCACTTCATCAAGAACATGAGGCAACACGACATCCAGAACGGAAGGTACACGCACACTCACAAAGTTCCCATGAACATTGAAACTTTCGGATTTTGGATCCTCAAGAGACAGAAAACAGTCGTTTTTATTCCTGGCATGCAGCCAGCTTTGAGGTTTTCCATTTCCATTTGATTCAGAGTTTCTGTGCTGTTTTAGCCCTTATGTTAAAAAGAAGATGTAATTATGGTGGCAGTGGTGGATCAGTGGTTACGGTTCTAAGATAGTGATCAGAAAAGTGCGAGTTTAAATCTCAGGACTGTCGAGGAACCACTGCTAGGTGCTTGAGCCTTAACTGACTGTAATTTGCTCTGGATGTAATTAATACTGTAATTATTCATGTAATTCAAACTGTACACATTTAGAAATTAAAATTAAACATCGAAATTTCTTGATAGTCGTTAATAAATATTACAGTTGTAGTATAATTATGCACAGGTCATGGTTAGTGCAGTACAGCACATGGCATTATAATGAATAGCGACACTTGTTACGATTTGATTGCGTTTACTTATAGCATGTTTGTTTAGTTCCAGTTTGTTCGTTCTCATTACAAGCGGACGTTTTGGGCATTTTAAATTCACTCAGTTTTGGTTTCCGATGTTGTTTCAACCCCTTGTTTCATCTGTAGACTCGCCGTGCTTTAGGTGTGTGTGGGAGGTCATGTGGTACAACTTCACAGCGAATAAGGGTGAATAGAGTGGTGCGATTTTAATGTAATGGCTGCTGAGTGGAAATACCGGAGATTCATGGTTGCGAATTGGATTTGCATTGAGAATGTGAGAAGTGAGGGGAAATAAGTATTCAGACACTTTTGTTTTCGTTTCTTTAATATACTTTCAGCGCATCTAACCACATCACATTTACACATGCTTACACACTTTTGACTTTGGATTTATAAATATGAACGAAAAAGTTTATATATTTTAAAAATGAAATTGGTAGGGGAAAAAATATTCTGACACTATATTAAAAAGCGTGTGTGTGTGTGTGTGTGTGTGTGTGTGTGTGTGTGTGTGTGTGTGTGTAAAGTTTACATGAAAATAATTCAAGTTCCAGATATAAATGCTGCCAAAAAATGTCCTGGGCAAAATGCGCCTGGTGTCATTATAAAACGACGTTGCCATTGGTTGGGAAGATTTCAAGCAATCATGGGGAAGGTGGATGAGCTTCTTAAAGCTTTCAAGGACAACATTATTAAACAACAGAAAAAGATAGAGCCATAGACCTTAAATATCCCTGTCACTCCACAAAAAAGATTTTGGCCCAAAATGGCAAAATATTAAGCTTTAAATGGTCTTAACAAGTCGTCATTGGTCAGCAATTTATTGGGCGGAAATTAGCAAATATTAAACAAATTTTCTACATATTTTTAAAAAAAATATTATTTTATTTCATTTTTACTTTATTTTGTACACCCAGACATGTTAGTTTGAATTTTACATCAAATATTTTAATCATTATCATGATTTTATCGTTGTGTACAAGAAGATGTATATTCTGTGTAAGTGAATTTCCCTGTTTCTAGCTTTTCCACCCCAAAACTGCAGCAAAAGTAAACGAGCAAATGGTCTCAGGAGTGCATTAGATGAATTCTTGCTTATTTTCTGACCAATGATTTGTTGTTAAGACCATTAAAAGCTTAATATTTTGCCATTTTGGCTTGGCCCATTTTATTTGCCCAGGAGTGTATGTTTGGTTTGATAATATATAGGTAGGAAGTTCATGGAATCACAACTAATAGTGCCTCATGCAAGATTTCACAATGTACTCTCCGACTAATGAAAAGGAAAGTATGAGAGAAGCCAGGAGTCACTTGAAAAGAGTTGCAGGACGACCTGAAAGCAGACAATTCAGAACTGTTTATCTTTATATTAAAGAACAAACACAATAGTGTGAATATTTATTTCCCCTCACTGTATACTAATAATTATGATCTTCTAGCACATCATGAGAGCTTTATGAGGCATTGTCAGAGCTTATAAAAATGTATCCCAGGAATCATTACTAACAGGTGTAATGATTTATGAATATGTGTCTCGTAGAAAGTCACAAACAGTTACATGTGTTGTTGATGTTTTCTCGGCAGTTTCGTGCCCACTGAATTCTAAAGCCTCGCTATCATCACTATTCTTCAGTAGTTCTGTTGTTTTTCTGTTTCTTCCTCAGTGCATTTTTCTTTTCAAGAATGTATGCTTGACTTTTTTCCCCATCTTAAAATCAATGTTATTAACACTCTCACTCACACACCAGATTCTTGTGTGTATATATATATATATATATATTTCTAATGTATGGCTCCATCTGCTGATCTGTTCTCAGCATAGCTCGCTGAATTAGTTCATTTATTATTTTTTGTCTTTATAGGATAGTCCTTATCAGTGGCAGAAGATCCTTCTATAGTGTATTTTCTGTCCTGCCCTATCGAGATTGTAGCCAAACAGGGTATGTATTCTTCAGCATGTAAACCTTCTACTTCATCACGCCTCGCCGCTTTTCCCTCGGCAGTTCCTCCTAATTTTACCTCATAAATGACATGAGATTTACTTCTCCAAATCTCTTCTCAAGGCAGAAAGGATCAAGGATTTTGTTTTTTGTTTTTTACTCTTATTAAGATGAGGGATGAAGATTAGCTGCATTGCTAGCTGCAGTAGTTCTTCCAAAATGTAAATTATGCAATATTCTGTTTAGTGTTTATAACTTTTTTTTTTTCTTCTTCTTTTTTTTTTTTTTAAACAGAGCTTTTCTGTGAGGAAGCAAGTCAGATTTCTGTGAGGGAAAAATTCTCAAAATTAGCACTCTGACTTGTTGTTTGGGGCTTGCTAGCATACCCTACAGCAACTAGCATGTAGTTTTGCTAGCTGAATATTTACTGGAAAGATTCTTGTGTCAGACATCAGTACATGAAACCAAATTTATTTTTGTGGTACATGTCCCTGTCCCAAATGTGTTTTTGTTAAAATCTTAACACACCATCATAATCCTGTATTATTTAATTGTTTGGAGAACTGTTGTAGCTAGCAGTGTGGCTAATTTTCAGACTCCTGCTTAATTGTGTAAGCAAATCACTCAGATTTTTTTTCCCCCTAACAGTCACTCCCTCTGTTCTGTTTTTCTGCTTCCTTTTTTCGTCCTACTTTCTGGAATGATTAAGGGGGAAACACATAGTTTGTCCATCTTTAGTTCTGCACTGGAAAACGTAGTGGAAGCTTATGACTACAGATTAGCATGATGAAGCTCATAAGGTGTGCTTATTCTGCTGCTTCACTTTTATCACTGGACATGTTATTCATGGATATTAGTAGTCACATTAATTCACATAATTAAAGCATTTTTTTTTTCTTTTTCCTTTTCTGGTGCTGCAGCGTAATCAGCAGTTATTGGAGCGATACAGCTTACTTTCTTTTCGCTCTCGTTCACAGCTCTGGCATTAGACTCTATGATTCTTGGCACCTGCTTATTTCTCAGCACCGTGCTCACAGCTGACATCATTCACAACGAATGACTGAAACAGTTTACGTGTTTTTCTCCTGGAGCAAGTATTTTTTTTCCCCTCAGACAAATCCATTAACGATCGAGTTGTTAATCAGCCTCGGGCAAAACCTCGGCGCAGACACCCAAACGCAAGCTTTTTTCCTTTACACAATAGCAGCTCCGAGGCACACGAGTTCACATGAGTTCACACGAGAGTTGGGAGTTATTATTGTCTCATGACTCGGGGTTATGACCTTGAGAATGAAGCTTTGTTTACTGATCACACACTGAACAAACATTAACGAAATGTTAATGATGAACATTATTGGTTGGAGGAAAAGAAATGCTGAACTCCAGTTTTACTTAATTCCGTGAACAACAAAAGTGCCTTAAAGTCAGTAAAGTTATGTAAATCTGTGATATTATACGTCCATATTGCAGCTTCATATAACAATAATTGCTTTGTCAATGCTTTCTTATGGTTTGATATAATCATGATCTCATCATCTTGGCTTAGATTTGGCTTCATTTTTTAAGAATGTTAGATCTTGTAGAGACAAAACCAACAACCTATCTGTTATTTAGCTAAATATTATCTTAGCTTATATTTTACACGTCTCTTTCTTGAAGCAGCCTGTACTTCTTTCTCAAATAAAAGCTTACAAAAGTGTAAGCTCCTGGAAAATAGCTGCCGCTAGTTCGGGATCCAACCTAGCGCTAAATCAGTAGTAAAGAAACAAATGTCATGTGCGGACTGGGAAGGGTTGCCAGGTCTCATTAAAAAATTTCTAGCTTGACTACTGCACAAAACGGACCTGAAACTAGACCAAAAAGTTTGAGACAATTTTTCGTCTTTTTCCTCAGTCTGCGCATAGAAAACAAGTTCACTGTGGTGCGCACACATTTCTTATTTGCAGTATCTGCGTTATGCCTTTTTATCATCACCTGGTACAGCAATATTACACACGATAATTCCCCTTTTCTTCTTGCAAATCTTATAAAACATCAGACACACTGTCTGCACTTGCACTTTCCCTTTGTTTGCAGGAATTGAGTAGATTTAATTCCATTTAACTGCTTTAAACCAAGATCTTGGTGGTTTTAAATGAGCTAAAAAGCTTTTTCCACCTGCAACCTTGTTCCAAAATAAGCCTTATTTGGAGTAACCTCGACCCTAGCAAGCCTGCTGCCGTGCTAATGGTGGTGATGAATGATGTAAGATTACTCTGAAGGGTGTCCTGAATGAATGTGATGCCTGCCGAGGCTCCTTTTCAGTTAAGTCAGGCACATCTCTTCTGTTTGGAAAGCTTGTAAGCTTTCTTAATGGACTTTCTAAAATGTCCAAACGTCCTCTGTGGGAATGTTACGGATATTTGTCCATGATAGCGATGCTGTACATGTTGATCATCGGGGCGTCTTTGTATAAACACTATTCAGACTGGAAGCCGTAGCTGCTTGGCTTGTGCGCCGCTTCACCACTTTCCCCGCTGTAGTAATCTGTCCAGCGTCCTCCTGTTCGTCTGATCGATTTTGGCACAGGGAGCTGATGGACGTATCAGTTAGCTCTCCAGAGACACTGATGGATGTAGAGATTCGGTCGGTTACCTCAAACTCGCATCGCACACACAGACCTTTTTTTCATCTTGGATAGGAAGTGTATAGGGAGCGCTTGCCTCATGTTCGCTCGCTACATTGCTGTCTAGCCTTTCAGCAAATAAATTGGTGGTTTTGGACATCTTTTGAACAGCTTGGTGCTTCTGGGATTTCTTTGCTAACACATTTTTCCAGCTATAAAAAAAATGGATGCTTGGTGGCTAATTTTTTAATCACTTGCTTGCTCACATTAGCCATAATCATTCAGGATTCATAAAGGAATTATTACAGTTTGGCCATAAAATGAAATTTACACAATGTTTGAAAAATGTAGTCAATCAGAGAAGACATGTTTGGTGTTGATTTAGTTTTGTACCGGAGATACGAGAGTCATTTAAGGCAAACATACTTAGTAACACTATATGTACAATATTGTAGAATAATTCTGCATGAAATAATTAAACATACAAATCGAATTTGAACTACATTATCCGTATATTATCAAATTACTTCTAACATACAATTCCTCCTACTAGAGTCATCAAGGTGACGACTTCTTATTCTTCTTATCCACAACATTTATACACAACAGTGTGTCAGAAACCATGTAAGCATGTCTGTTTTTGAGATACTACACAACAACTCGATACGGTTTGTGTGATGCTAAACTGATGGCCATAAGCTTCACTTACCCGTTAGCTACATTAGCCTTGTAGCTTCAGTCCAAAACTAGAGAACATCAGACGCCAAACATGTCTTAAAACAACGAGTAAAGAAAGAATTACGTAAAATAAAAAATTTTGCATAAATAACGTTCGTAAATGGAAAAAGAAGCACTTTGCATCATCACGATATTCATTGTGTATTATGTTTTTATTATCTTCCAACAACCCATCTGCTTTTTTGCATACACTGATCGTTCCGTCTTCTAGCTCAGCCTCTGAATCCTGACTCACTGTGATGACATGCTGACGGTTAGAAACGAAAGCATGACTTCCTCTTGCACCATAAAAACAGACAGCAGGTTGTTTTTAGCCTCCTTTTTTTAAAAAAAAAAAATTCAGCTTATTTGACTCCACAGAGCTAGATTTAAGAACAGGTCACGTGATTGATAGGTTTTTAAACCTGTACACTGATGGCAGATATCGGTTTGAAGAATGTCAAGGTTTTTCTCAATATTCATATTTAAGGAAGCGCAAGAATTCTGTCACTGAGGTGTGAAATGTAACACAGTGGTGATACAGACCACCTTAAGCGTCACAGCTAGCTCACACTGCATTCCTGTAAAGGAAAGTATTCATTTTAGTTCATAGGTTCAGTGAATGAATCAGTTCACTTTTATTTTGAAACTAATTCAGAATCTAATAATAATAATAATAATAATAATAATAATAATAATAGGAAGAAGAAGAAGAATGTGTAACTATTTACAGTGGGGGGAAAAAGTATTTGATCCCCTGCTGATTTTGTACGTTTGCCCACTGACAAAGAAATGATCAGTCTATAATTTTAATGGTAGGTGTATTTTAACAGTGAGAGACAGAATAACAACAAAAAAAATCCAGGAAAATCGCATTTCAAAAAAGTTATAAATTGATTTTCAATTTAATGAGGGAAATAAGTATTTGACCCCTTTGACTTAGTACTTGGTGGCAAATCCCTTGTTGGCAATCACAGAGGTCAGAAGTTTCTTGTAGTTGGCCACCAGGTTTGCACACATCTCAGGAGGGATTTTGTCCCACTCCTCTTTGCAGATCCTCTCCAAGTCATTAAGGTCATTTTCAATGCCCTGGCTGAGGGAAGGAGGTTCTCACCCAAGATTTGATGGTACATGGCCCCATCCATCGTCCCTTTGATGCGGTGCAGTTGTCTTGTCCCCTTAGCAGAAAAACACCCCCAAAGCATAATGTTCCCACCTCCATGTTTGACGGTGGGGATGGTGTTATGACTTGGGGTCATAGGCAGCATTCCTCCTCCTCCAAACACGGCGAGTTGAGTTGATGCCAAAGAGATCTGACCACACCTGACCACAACACTTTCACCCAGTTCTCCTCTGAATCATTCAGGCAAACTTCAGACGGGCCTGTACATGTGCTTTCTTGAGCAGGGGGACCTTGCGGGCACTGCAGGATTTCAGTCCTTCACGGCGTAGTGTGTTACCAATTGTTTTCTTGGTGACTATGGTCCCAGCTGCCTTGAGATCATTAACAAGATCCTCCCATGTAGTTCTGGGCTGATTCCTCACCGTTCTCATGATCATTGAAACTCCACGAGGTGAGATCTTGCATGGAGCCCCAGATCGAGGGAGACTGACAGTTTCTTCCATTTGCGAATAATCGCACCAATTGTTGTCACCTTCTCACCAAGCTGCTTGGCGATGGTCTTGGAGCCCATTCCAGCCTTGTGTAGGTCTACAATCTTGTCCCTGACATCCTTGGACAGCTCTTTAGTCTTAGCCATGGTGGAGAGTTTGATTGATTGATTGCTTCTGTGGACAGGTGTCTTTTTACAGGTAACAAACTGAGATTAGGAGCGTTCCGTTTAAGAGAGTGCTCCTAATCTCAGCTCGTTACCTGTGTAAAAGACACCTGGGAGCCAGAAATCTTGCTGATTGATAGGGGATCAAATACTTATTTCCCTCATTAAAATGCAAATCAATTTATAACTTTTTTGAAATACGTTTTTCTGGATTTTTTTTGTTGTTATTCTGTCTCTCACTATTAAAATACACCTACCATTAAAATTATAGACTGATCATTTCTTTGTCAGTGGGCAAACGTACAAAATCAGCAGGGGATCAAATACTTTTTCCCCCAACTGTGTATAGCAACTTTCATACATTTAAAATGCAATTTAAATTGCGATCAAGATTTTTAGTCCCTTAACTATAAACACATGACTACGTGCTGTAATTGGAAAATAATCAACATTGGGGTGGTGTGTGTGTGTGTGTGTGTGTGTGTGTGTGTGTGTGTGTGTGTGTGTGTGTGTGTGTGTGTGTGTGTGTGTGATACTGTCACTGCCACAAAGTCGATTATTTTCCAATAGCCAACTCCAAGAGTTTTATTCCTCGTATACCATAGCAGTTTGTCATGTTTTAATTATTAAACAATGACGTGTCATACTTTTTATCCAATTATAGTAACATTTACATTATCTATTTACTTACCTAATTGATTTTATATTTAGTATTTAATCCACATATTAATTTAAAGAAAGATCTAAGTAAAAGAACATGATTACAATGCGAATTTGCTTAAATTGGCAAAATAATTATAATAAATAATTATAACTTTAATATCATGCTAAATAGTAGTGATTATCATTTTAGGCTTTAAGGCTTGATAAAGCAGCCCTAAGAATTAGGGCGTAAACTAGATCATTAATGAACGTTAATGACAAAAAAATAGCATTAAATAAATATGTATAAAATCAATGCATGCTAGAAAGGAAATGTTAACCTTCTACTGCATGAATTATTACATTTACATCAAAACAAAAAAAATTGGAAAAAAAAATGTTTAGTGAGGGTAATAAATTGTTGCCATATGGCAACATTGTGCAATGGTGGAAAGTATCATATAGTCAAAAAACCCCACAAATGTATGAGATTCCAATTACTGTATTTTCCAGACTATAAGTTGCAGAGGTTTTTTTTTTTTTTTTTTGCCACCTAGTAAACATGTAAAAGTTCTATCTTCTAGAAAGGAATTACAGTTATAAACAGTATGTGGACGGATTTACTCACTCACAATACATGCAAAAATTAGATCCAAACATGTTTTCTTAATTCTTAATTATTTCTTTTGAAAGCCTTGTCTTTTTTACGATGTAGGCCTGTTTCAATTCATGAATGCACATACCACAGTTTCATTATCGCAAAAATTACATTTTACCATTTAACAGAATACTCAAAATATATAAACCTGTTGAAATGACAAAAAATAAATGTTAACTTCTCAGAAAGTGTTTCAACTTTATACTTTAAGTAATTTTGCCTAAATATTGAAAAATTTATCAAATTCTGAGAGCCGTCGGATGACCTTCACCATGCCATGTGATTGCAGAAAAGGAAGCGCAAGTCATGTGACATGGCAGGTTTTTTTTTTTTTATTATAGCAAGGTTAAAGCTCAACTTTTTCCAGTTACATAGGAAAATAGTAGCTTTGTATTATTGCCCATCAAAAAATAGGAGACAAATTAAATTGTTGCCATATGGCAACACCATGCAGTAAAGACGTATATGTCACAGATCCAATAAAACGATATTGGAAAAATGATTAAACATGTACCAGTATGTGATTTAAAATGCTAGATTATAATTATGAGGTTGTTTTTTTTCCCCATCAGTCAGTTCATAATTTTTTGTATTTTTATTTTTTTGCCCCTGAAATATTTAACCAGGCAGCACGTGATGATATTAAATATAGAAAGCGAAGCATTCACTCAACATGGTGAGATCAGGCTGAGTGATGTTACAGGCTGGTGTGTATCCTGAGGGCTCGGTGCTCAGCATTTGTGTGTGTCTCACCCTGACAGGGACGGTGTGAAAATGGAGAGCGGGCGTCAGCGTCACCCCTCAGGCGGCGTCAGTGCCAAGGAGATGGTGGTTGGGCTCGAGGGCGTGGAACTGGGCGCTGACGGCAAGGTGAGGCATTTAATACATGTTACAAAACACCTTAGATTTCCGAAAAGTTTTTTTCATACCAGAAAAGAAAGTAACATTAAATAATACACCGCCTTTCAGACGAAAAAAACCATAATGAAGGTTTTTTGCAAAAACAGAAGTGCGACAGAGTCTCCAGAAGAACCGTCGCAGATTCTCCAATAAAACTGCACAAATTGTACTAACTGAAACTACTGACACATTTTTAAACACAAAGCGTGCTCACACCAAACACTGACTTAGTTTAGTTTGATACTGCTTACTGCTCTTTCTAGTAGAAATCCGTAGTACAGTATGTAAGAGAATCATACAGTCATAGTACATATGTTTGAGATAAGTATACAATGTTCAGGAGTAGTATAATACAGTATCGTTCCAGATCATAACAAGTTTTTGCCCTTTAGCAACAATGAATATTTTACCATGTTCACGTTAGCATAATGTTATCTGCTTTTTTTTAATAACACATGAAATGAAATCAATAATAATAAAAAAAAGACTAAAACTAGAACCCGTACATGAATTGAAACCACATCATTCAACAAATCACGGTAAACAAAAACCCTTCAGAAATCATCAAACTGAAGCCAAGCAGAAATCCAGACACATGGTTATGTAGGTGAGGTGTTGTACAAGTTGCATTCATGTGTTGTACATGTGTGGCGGCCTGGGAAAACCCTTCGCTTGGTCAAATTGTGAATTTTCTTTTATTATATATACACACACAGTAGTTTTTGAAAACTACACACTGTTCTGTTCTGTTTCACTACGACACGTGTAAGGATATCACACTTGGATAGCGAGGTTTTAGACGTCTTCGTGCAGACTGACTGTTTTGACCACTGTGATCGTTAAACTCATTCCTTACACAACAGGAACACGCCAAGGCATGGTTAAAAAAATGTAAAAACATTTCGCATCGTTTTGGTAAAAATGTATTAACACTGTCGAACAGTTAAGATGTCAAAGTATGTTATAAGTAGAAAGAAAAAAAAAACAATTTTGGTCAAAAAGATTTGTTTTTCGTTTTCAGCCATAGAGATGTCCGATGGGTTTTCCCACACCACCACACAAATAGATTTCTTCCTTAAAGCACCCTAGACTGTGGTTTGATAGTAAACTTCATTTATATAGCAGTATTCAGTTCTTAAGATTGTTTGTTAAAGCAATATGGAAAATAGGAAATGTATTACTAAGAACAAATAAATAAGAAGTGACTGTAATGGGGGGTGGGGGTTAAACTCGTGTACTGTGTACTGTATTTTAGAATTTTAGATTGTTTATAATAACCAAAAACGCTAAAATATTAGTTATCTACAGTATATTGGAAACTATTATCTATAGGTCCCTCTGTTTTACCCTGCAAATGCACTACTCTTAAATAAAATGTATTTGTTGAGCGGCTCTTTGTTGAATACAGCTCTTTGTTGAATTGTTCCATTTTATCTATAACCATAATAACTTTAATAAATGTAATAAATGTGCAGGTGATAAACTTTCGAACAGCAGTGTAAGCACGCACACTTACAACAGAAAAAAAAGCTGTGTTTCCATAGTGACAGAGATATTTATTTTACACGCACGTGTCTCCACAGACGGTGTCCTACATGCAGTTCCTGTACCCCACTAATGTCCTCGGCCGCCGCAACACCATCGACTCCACCTCGTCCTTCTCTCAGTCTCGTAACGCCAGCCATCGCAGCCTCATCCTGGCGCGCGCCAACAGCCACCAGAGCAGCCTTGACACGGGTGCGTGTGCCAGCTTCTTCTTTCACTGTGCCGTCTCATTTCCCGGCTCGTCAGGCGACTCGGCTTAACAAGGGTCTGCTTGTGGAGGGTTATTCAGAGGTTCAGTTATGCAGAGATGAACGAGACGAGTCATTCAGAACGCAGGGAGTTATAAAGGATGTGCACTTCAAGGTCAAATGCTTTAGTTTTGGCTGTATTGTGAGATTATATCTCATAAATACTGCAGTAAAGTTTTAATGCATAGATCATTGAAAAAGCTGGATGAACAGAAGATGATGTGAACACGCGGGGTCGTGTTATTATAGGAAAAATAATCAACAACGACGTGGTGTGATTTCCTGTAACAATTAACAACAACTGTTAACAATTTTGACTTTATTAATGAACGGTTGTGGAACATCCGTGAAAAAGGCTATTTTATTATAGCAACTTGTGTTATAGCAGCTATACACAGTTATTCCCCCACTCGCTTCTGTTTTCTCTCTCTTGAAGTTGACACAAAAACACAGCTTGTCATGTTACTGAGAAACCACGAAAACTGCTGACACTGGAGACTCCTCCCAGGAAACGTCACCATGTCAACAATTATCATCAGTCTCTGGCAAAGAAAAACATATAAAAACAGCAAAATCAAGCAAAACTCCGCGGATTTTCCGCAGATTTGGGCCAAGACGCGTCACTTGACCTCATCACAACACGCATCAGCCAAAACCCTCTTCGATTCACGTGCGTCGAACATGAGTACAGCTAAAAGGTCTCATTTACCGACGAACATCACTGAAAGACCGCGCAAAACTATTTCGATTTCGCCAATTCAAGCGGTTTTCTGCAATAAAAGCACAAAAAAAACTCCATAAGTTGCATCACAAATTTTGGCCGCAACAGTCACAAAAAAAACCCCCACAGAAATCCTGCATCGTTAAACTGCAAGTCTTAGATCACGCTGAGCACCTACCATAGAAGTCTGTGTATGAGCTGTTACTATAGCCATAACCATAACTACCAGAACGAGCACATTAATATAAAAGTACGATCTGATTTACAGCCGTCACCACCGTCAGAGCTGCTGTTGTAGAAAACTAGTCACCCTCTGACCAATCAGAAATCGAGAATTCAATGGATTTAAAAAAAAAAAAAAAAAAAAAAACAATACAATAGCGAGTTTGTGGGTATTTTTGCCGATGTTTATTTTGCTCTGTAATGACCCGTAGGGAACGAAGCGGGAGATTTCAGGGAGTACGACCCCAACCTTCTGGACGACCCTCAGTGGCCATGTGGAAAACATAAACGCGTGCTCATATTTCCTTCCTACATGGTGAGTTTGTTGGGGTTATTTTCTTTCACACCATAACACAAACACACTCTCACTGTCCTTCTGTGAAACTTTAAATATCATGCTGTAGCCTGAAAGTAATGTCTAAAAAAAAAAAAAAAAAATGATTTATTTTAATCATTTAAACAGAAGCCACAAAGTGACGGTTAGATATTTATTTTCCCGTAGAAAAGTGCCGCGGTATATAGCGAAAGTATCATTTCAAATGAGATGTGATGTCCATTAACATGACAGCATAACTGTCTCAGACCAACCGTATGACGCAGCTCGTCTGATATCCAGATTTCTTCTGTCCTGACTTTAAGTTCTTCATGCACTTGGTTCCCACAGACCTCAGGGCTCAGATTACAGAAAAAGGAACAGAAAGTCCTCGTGCAAGTTTCACTGTTGTTAAACAAAAGCAGTGGGAATCCACCTGGTGCTCAGCGATGTATGTAAATTTGACGATGAGCTTCACATGAAGGGATTTTAAAAAATACAAACAAAAAAAAAAACAAGATTCTTACATAAAACGATAAAAAGAACGCAGGGATGTCTCTTTCACATCTCAGTGTTTGTTTCTTCATCTTCGTGACCTTCTGAATGATATCAGTTAAATAGTGATACTGAGTGACTCCAGTGCTGGTCAGATTTATTAGAGTCCAGGCTTCAGCATCTTCTTCCTCTCTTTCAGTGCTGCATGTTATCACGTCCTCGTGTTCCAGCGGAAACGTCTTCTTTATCGTGTTTACATAACACGAGACTCCCCGGTTCATTTCCCCGCTCTGGCCGTGTTTTTGTTTTTGGGCTGAATAGCACGCTTGTGCTTGAACAGAAACTCCCGTCAACAACTAACCCCCCCCCCCCCCCTATTGCTGATTTAAAGTCATGACGATTTCTTTTGTGTTCGTGAAGGATGGCTCGTAAGACAGAGTGCATGTTTTTGTCCACGGTACCGAAGCTCGATGCGGTCTCTCCGGTCTAAAAATACACGTTTCAAAAGTTCAAGCTGTTCCTTTCGCAAAACAGGTACAAAACCGGAGAGGTCGATGTGTTGAGCATAATGAATAATTAGAAATTAGTTTCGATCTGCTTCCCAGCATCGTTCTCAAACCCTAACTCCTAACACTGCCGTTTTCCTTCGGGAACTTTTATTTGTCAAAATTTTTGGCAGTGGTTGCAGCTGAGCTGAAATGAGAATAATCCTGTTTGACAGAAGATACGAAGGAAGAAAAGCTTCCTCTGTAATTCCGTGTCCCGACGGCGTCTCCACTGAGTGATCGCTCAATTTTGACAGGGGTGAATGAGTCATGCTTCGACATCCTGAACCATTAAGAGTCTCAGAGCGTCTAATGGAAACCAGGGGTTTTGTCTCTGAGGAGAAATTACGGCCCTTTTCCCTGGAACAGTCGCGTTTATTTTTGTATAAAAATCATACAACTATTTATTACAACTATTTAGCCAAATTGGGAACAAAACATTTTTGTATGGAAAAAAAAAGGCTTCTTTCAAAATACATCAATTAGATCATTGATTTACATTGAGTGGATTGATGATGGTATCCCACAAAACATGTAAAATGCAAAATAATAAAAACAATAATATAAAACAAACAAACAAAAAAAAAAACAGTTAGCAAAGCGCACCAATATCATGAATGGCCATGTAGATACAGTACTGTGCAAAAGTTTTAGGCACATGCAAAAAAATGCTGTAGAGCAAAGATGCCTTCAAATTAATGAAATTAAATGTTTCTACATTTAAAAAAAAAAAAAAAAAAAAATACCATAAAGAGCAGTAAACAGTAGTAAATGAAACAAAGTCAATATTTCGTGTGACAAAAAACATAAATAAAAATAGTAGTCTCCGGTACAATGTGTGCAGTTTTATAAGGAAATGAGCTGGTAAGTTTTATTGAGCATCTTGCAGAACCAGACACAGTTCTTCTGGAGACTTTGACTTTCGCACTCGCTTCTTATTTTTGCAGCAAAACCCAGCAACCTTCATTGTGTTTTTTTTGTCTGAAAAGTGTCTCTTACATAATATGCTGCTTTCTTTAATGACATACAAATATTTTCTGTAAAATTCAATTTTGTGCTAGAAAACTAATGTTTGGGAATCTAAAATGTTTTTTTTTGTACTGACTCGATAATGTAGAAGTCATAAAATAAAAAAATCTACAACAAGGTTTGTACTAAAAAAAAATAGGGTGCCTAAAACTCTTGCACAGTACTGTAGATTAAGGAATTTCTGACCATAAATGGTTAAACACTGGAACATTGGGATCAGATATGAACAAATGGGGTTTGGGGGTTCGAATCCCGCCTCTGCCCTGTGTGCACGGAGTTTGCAAGTTTCCTCCGGGTACTCCGGTTTCCTCTCCCAGTCCAAAGACATGCACTGTAAGCTGATTGGCATCTCTAAATTGTCCGTAGCGTGTGAATGTGTGTGTGATTGTGCCTTGCAATGGATCGGTGTCCCCCACCTTGTGCCCCGAGTTCCCTGGGATAGGATAAGCGGTATGGAAAGTGGATGGATTTATGGATGGATGAATGAATGGAAATAGAAACGTTCAAGACGCCAAGCAAGCAATAAACTGCGACAGGGCATGCTTGGATAGGAAAATAATCAACAACAGGTTGGTGTGATGCAGACCAACATAAAGAATTACCGTTATTGTTACCCCCCTATTGTTCAGTAACAGCATGTGTTTTATTCCTCTTATACCACTATTGAAACGATAACGAATTACAATGTGTTTATGTTGAGAAACTTCTTTACTATGCTTTGCTAAAGCATGACGAAAAAAAAAAAGTATTTAAATGAGAATTTGTCATTAGATACTACACTAGCACGTCGACTAGATCATTATCATCTCCAACCATCTGTGTGCTTCCATGCAGACCACAGTTATCGAGTACGTCAAGCCCTCCGACCTGAAGAAGGACATGAACGAGACGTTTAAGGAGAAGTTCCCTCACATTCGCCTGACGCTGAGCAAGATCAGGAGGTAAAGCCGACCAACACTGGGTCATATAGCGTATGTAGCGAGTGTGTATGAGCGAGGCTGATGGCCGTCTAATTGTTTGCCGCAGCTTGAAGCGAGAGATCCGGAAGCTGGCCCAGGACGAGTGCGGCTTCGAGGAGCCCACCGTAGCCATGGCCTTCGTGTATTTCGAGAAGCTGGTGCTGCAGGGCAAACTCAACAAGCAGAACCGCAAACTCTGTGCCGGAGCCTGCGTCCTCCTGGCAGCCAAGATCGGCGGAGACCTCAAGAAGCATGAGGTCAAGCTCCTGATCGACGTAAGTGCGCTCGGGTTTCAGCCCCGAGGGGTTCGGCAGCCGTCACAGTCGCGTACGGTTTAAATACGATAAGATAAAGAGAAACATTATTGATACCGAAGGAAGACCTTTAGTTCTCTCATGCCAAAGAAGAATTGCTTTTTTGATTTGTGCCACTGTATGACATGATTGGTTCGCTACAAAAACGTGCAGAGCTAAAACCAGTCATAGTTCGGATCATTTTCTTCCTTTTCATTAACCCTATGACTCTGGACTTATGGGACACTCTGTATTTTTGGCTACAGTACGCCTTTAAACCACATCCACTAAAGCATTCTTGATTTATGATTGATCCTGGATTAACCTTTAGGCTCAGTTTAGCTCAAAATGACTCACGTTAAAGATCACGAAATATATTTAAATCATTTCTAGAGATGCTCAGGTCCTTTTTTGATCTGAGAGTAAAGGATTGTAATAAGACGATTCACGTCTGATTCCGTAAATATTAATGTAGCTTAAATTCAGAAGGGACATCAACAACACGGAGCAGATTGAACAGAACACACACACACGAGTTAAATCTTTACCACCGTGTGCAACTTTCATGATGCCTCGGTGTTTGGTCCTCGAGGGCTGCTGTATAATGTATAAGCTGTGGTATTTTTGCTCTACAGAAACTGGAGGAGAGGTTTCGGGTGAACCGGCGTGAGCTGATCGCCTTCGAGTTCCCCGTGCTGGTGGCGCTGGAGTTCAACCTTCACCTGCCGGAGCACGAGGTCATGCCGCACTACAGACGCCTCCTGCAGAACTCCTAGCAGCAGCTCCTCGTCAGGAGAGACGCCCCCCCCCTCCCTCCCTCTCCCTCTCCCTCTCCCTCTCTCCTGATCTGACCCCCAGAGAAGCTCTATGCACCTGACCAACTCTTTTAACCTGAGTTTTTTTTTTTTTTTCCTGGAAGGGAGAAAAAAAAAAAGCATACATTTCAGCCAAAGTTTCTGGAAATCCGATTGCCTGCGCAGTTTTTATAGACTTACAAACGACTGTTTGGTTTGTGTCCAAGCTTCTGCAGTCACTGTATTGGAAAATGTTTTGAGTGCATCCTTTTCATCGTGGATCTTTCTTTCTTCCTTCCTACATTTTTAAGTTTCTTTCCATCTTCTTCACTGCATTCACTTCTTTGCCTAATCCGAAAGGGAAGCTGTTGCATGCTGCATTGTTTATAGCCTTAAAATCCACCTGTGAATGGACTGAGCTTCTCAAGATGACGATGACTGTTTCTCAGAAGGACCTCATACGTTTTTAAAAAATTGCACTTTTGGGTGGGGGGGGTGGGGGGGGGGGGTTCAAGAACGCTAGAGGTCAAGGATGATCGTCTCATAATCACATTTATCACTAAAATGCATTCGAAGCAGCACTCTTTGTCTTAGCAGAACCCATAACCACCCCCGAGCAGAAACGAGCAGCAGACGTGTTTGAGGTTTTGTATATTTGAGCATCGACACACTCCTGGTTTTTTTTGTTTGCCGTTTCTTTTTTTTTGTTTGTTTGTTTTTAAAAGATGTGGTGGTAGTGTGACGAGCTGCCATTGCGGTTACTGTCCCCGTGCTCTATGTTAGAGTGGACTCTCGGCACGTTTCTAGTGCTACGCTGGAGGAGGGAAGATGTGTACGAAAGGTCATACTGCAGAAAAACAACGCTAAAGATGTCGAGTCAGCGGGAAGCCTGTGTGTGTTTTGTATGTTACTACAGCGCTCAGTGTACCGAAGACCTACGCAGTATTAACACACGGTCCAATTTTGATAGCTAACTTGCACTGGGCCGGGAAGTTTGTCAGATCTTTTACTTGCTCTTTTTTAAGCTGGTTATGCTTAAAACCATATAGACATGATGATTGTTATTGTTTTTTTTTCCCATCACAAAATTTCATTTTGAGACGGAAATTGATTTCAGTGTGGCTGATTGAGCACATTTCAGAGTTTTGTTTAACCATGGATCATGAAAAATCGGTTACCGTATTTTCTGGATTATAAGACCCTTTTTTTTTGTTTTATACAGAAAATTCATGTACATTTACAATTTTAGCAAAATACGCGTCCATTTTGTTTTACAGAAGCTGCACTACTCCAAGGGTTACAGTTCCAAACAAAGCAGCCGCCCAAACAAAAGCTTCCCGTTGTAACCTTTCGCCTTAATAATTACAAAAAGTAATTTTATAGATCTTATTTTACAACCGAGTTCTCATAAGTAGCACTAAGAGTTTCTCTTTAAAACCTATTCACGAAACCGCCGAGAGGAACTTACTACGGAATTCCTAAGCTAAAAAGAAGGGCGGAGTTGACCCTGTTGCTATGGGTGACCAAGTGTTTTGTGAATGAATATCGGCTGATGCAAAGTCGGGCAACGGGAAACTGACCTACAAAAACGATCGAGCTTTTAAACACCAATCAATGTTTTCACAGATTTAGGACGCACTTTTAGGATTGAAGCGCTTTGTGATTTTTTTTTTTTTTTTTTTTTTAATAAATAAACACCCAGTTCTAGAGTTTTTCCTAGTTCTGTTTTAGCCTCAGGAAACAATACAGAGCTGAACTATTGCAACACTAACAGGACAAATCCGTTTACAGATCCGTTTGCATTATGTGCAATAATGATAAACAACATATATTGATTTTTTTTTCTTAGAAAGAATTATAGTCTTGTATTCCAGGAAATACGGTACATTAAATGGTAGCAAATTCCCAACGTTGACAAAAACTCTTGATGAGAGCTGTTAAACTGTTATTTCCATAATCAACTGAGGATGTTTGCAAAAAAAAAAAAAAAAAAAGAGAAACACGTGTAAATATGCTGCTTTGCTTGTTAAATAAAAAAAAAGCAAGGAGAATCTGTAATATTGTCTCTTTTTTTTTGTTATTGCTTTAAGATTTAGGATTATTCGTAGATATAGGAAACGAAAAGTTTGCATGGCTCAGAGGATAAGGAGTTCAAATTATGAAAGGCACCTTTTCTTTACCTTTTGGGGTAAGTGGTGATCGTTGTGTACATGTTTTGGATGTACAAATAAATACAGGTAAAAGGTGAATCCACGGTAACATCTGCAACAATATGAAAATCATTCATTACAGTCAATAGTGCAATACAGGCATTACCAATGCGGTAAGGTTTTCTACTGATAAAACTGACGTGCGAGGACGGAAAGGAAATTCATTGTGGTTAAAAATAAAAAAGGTATCTGGGTCAAGCAGCAGAATGAAACTGACTCATGGTGGCGTTGTTTAAAAACACCAAATCTAACCACATCTTGTGTCACGTTACTGCATTGTCCTTACTGCATCGGTCTTCCGTTCTACTTTAACCAGAGTACCTCGGCATTTTCACAATCACCGAGTGTCTTGAATGATGTACTGAATACTGAATGGTTTCTAATCTAAAATTCTGCACTGTTTACTATCACTTTGCAATATGATCTTACGATCAATAATCTTTTAAATCACCACAAAGCCAGAAATTGTAGCCACCAGGAAGTCTAGTGCCTCTTGTTACTAAGGTGTATGCCAGAAGTACCCTTAAAATATACTTATTTGAAACATGAAGGAAGCTATTTCAGATATTTGACCTTGCTGTGACCTTGACCCTGTTTGGAGCAGTTTCAAAATCTAATCTGTTTATCTGCTGGTTACAATGATAATTAAATATAAATCCTACAATCATTCGACCAGTGAGTCACTCTTGAGATATCTAAATCTACTGGTTAGCGCGTTTGCCTCACACCTCTGGGGTTGGGGTTCGAATCCCACCTCCGCCCTGTGTACGCAGAGTTTGCATGTTGTCCCCGTGCTTCGGGGGTTTCCTCCGGGTACTCCGGTTTCCTCCCCCAGTCCAAAGACATGCGTTGTAGGCCGATTGGCATTTCCAAATTGTCGGTAGTAGTGTGTGAATGTGTGTGTGATTGTGCCCCGTCCAGGAGTCCCCTGTGATAGGCAGCAGGCTCCCCCATGACCCTGTGTAGGATAAGCGGTACGGAAAATGGATGATGGACAAATTGAGACATGCTGTTATTGGGAAATAATTAATTTAATTATTTACAGTAACACGGTAACACGGCTTCGCATAGATCCGCATAACACCATCCTGTCGTCGATTGTTTTCTTGTAACATCATGTCCGGTCATGTTTTATTCCTCACTTAACTTATCACTTAGGACATTTTTAGCAACGTCCTGCGTGTTAATTCCACACGAACTAATAATACATCAATGTTTTGCTTCATGAAACGCTGATAATTTAACTTGATGCTTAGTCATGGAAAAATAAAAGATGTTATGAGGCAACCCCAATGTGCGCTACATCCGCGCCGCACTTCGACCTCGGAGCAGAAAGTCATTTCGAGCGACGCTGAAATGAGCACGTTTGTTAATAATTGTCGAGATCTGAATCGCACTGCGTCTGGCTGAGGCATGTTTACTGGCTTACAGCAGCGATAAACCGTTCTGTACATCAGCGAACAAGTGCAGGCATTATCACCTTATCAAAAGTCAGACTATAAACACAATCTCAGACGCAGCCATAAACATGGACCACGTGGTCTCTTCAAAGCTCTGATGCGTACGAGAGGACGGTTTGCACACTGGGCCAAGATAAACATTACTACGTAGTCACATTGCTCTCGTGCGGCGATCAAAACAAACACGCATGGCCATGGAGCTGGCTTAACCGCCGCCATTGAGTCACTAATTCCCCCTTCAGATCGCCATAATCAGACTCTATTGAGGGTCTTTCCTGAGTCGTGGTTACATCAGTGACCCTCATTGTAGGCAAATATGTGGCGATCGTCACTGGCACTGCGCTAGCTGGGATTTTGGCTGAGGTAGCGTTTTAGCTCCATCCCCTCGATGGTGACTCAGTTTCCCCTCTGTTCTTTGGTAGTGGGCCCGTTTGTAAACAAGGAAGCTGCTCGGAATGAACGTGGTGCTGAGGATTAACTGCTTTACTTTGAACGAGGTGACTCACCACACGTTTATGCGCCTCTCGAATGGAAAAGAAAGCAGGGCAACTGAAGCTGATCCCTGCTCTCCTGCACCCGAGACGGACACGCAATGCCTTTTGCCTCGGCCTACCGTCAGACGACCTCGTCTACTAAGGACCTGTGACGCAAAAACAAAAGGACACAGAAGGAATCTGGTTAAGGTCATGCGGCATTAAATCAAGCGTGCTCAAGTGTACTTTAACCTACATGTAAAAGCAAACCTGAATGGAAACACCGTTCCATTAAATGTGAATTTGGCTTGCAAAAAAAAAAAAAAAAAAAAAAAAAAAAAACATGTGAAGAAGGTTCCATGATACATAATATGAAGATTTTAATGTTTAATCAGCTACTTAAACAAGCTGGTCTATTGTAGGACCCCATGAGAGACTCATGAGGGAATGAATGTTTATAGCTGCTGTAACATAAGTGAAAACATATTTTGCAGACATTCCACAACACTAAATGTAACTACAAATGGATAAAAAGTACAAGGTAGAATTTCATTTTAAAATTTATAAAAGTTATAAATGAAAATAAATTTGCTCGTCTTAGCAAACTGCTGTGTTATGAGAGGAATAAAACACTTTAGGACATTCTGTTATTAGAAAATGATTAGAAACTAACAGATTGGTGTCAGTAAATGCGCTAACATTTCCCTATAACAGCTCACCCCAAAAGTGTTTCAACGTGTTTCATCGTCGACATATTAGACGTTACGTGGTTTGTTCCGCATATCTGAAAGACAACAGTGATTGACAACAGTGTACTAGGAAAGGGTTCACCGCAGAAGCTACCCTAGTTAGAAAGTACCTAGCTAAAAGAGAGATGATTTCGATTCCTAAACCAACAATTCGATATTACCACTGAATCCGCATTGATACAATATGATTTCGATTCTTAAGGCGACGAGATCACTGAATTAACCACGATACGATTCCTATTCTTAAGGCAAAGATTTGATATTCGACGATATAATTTTGATTCTTAAAAAACAAAAACAATTTGATTCAATAGCCTTTAGTAATTAATATGTGAGCAGCTTGGGGTAGGCCTCTTAATCTGCGAACGATGATAGTGTACAAAAGGACTGTTTTAAGAAATATTTAAGAAGAGTTAAAGGCAAATCACACAGCTAAAACACAATCACATAACATCAGTTTAAAAATATTAATACTTTTTAATACAGCAGCTGTCTGGCCTTTTTTTCGATAATATATATAATTGATAATATTCGATTTATGACTGATGCCTTGATTCATTTCAATCGTCGATTTGTTGCATCGATCCAAATTTGATGGTTACACCCCTAGTATTGGCTTACAATTTTTACATCACTGAATGACAAACACATTTAGAGACTGCAGAGGTTGTTTAATTATGAGGTTGGGAAATGGCTATAATATTTTTAAAAATGGGCCTCTTACGCAGTTTACGCAGTTCTAACCTTTTCCCAAAACAAAACCATGTAGAAATACCAGTTTCTCTGATTTTCACCCGTTTGTTCATTAAAACTGAGGCCTCTGTGAAAAGAGAAAAAGAAAAATGTTAAACGTTACAATGGACATCATGGAAATCCCATTTCTTTGCGACTATTTAATAGGATACAGTTTACCATTAACAGCGTCAACAGTTTCATATTTATCACAGTGTACAGTCATACTCCTAAAACAAATTCAATTTCGAATGTGTAAAATGAACGCACCATCTGCGTCGCTATTCATCACTGCAAACACCGACACTGACAGATTGGCGCTGCTTTAATTGCTTGTAAGCAAATTCGCCTGCTGCAGGGATAAACCGACTCATACAGAGCTTCAGTAATTAATTAAGCCCTTTTCTCCTGTTAAGTATTTACGATTACATTTTGGAGATTCAAAACAAAAGGAGAGAAATGAAGGATTACGGAATAAATCACGGTCAATGCCCAAGGAGTACCATTTACCACATTCAGGCAGTATATCAGGTCATTTTAATGACTGACTTGCTCATATAGAGTACACTGATTATTAGATTATGATTACAATATCATTATTTGATTCATCAAACTACAGTTGAGGTCATAAGTTTACACACGCCTTGCAGAATGTTAATATTCTTTTTTTAAATGAAGAGGGATCATTAAAATTGCAGTTTGTTGTTTATTTAGTGCTGCCCGGAATAAGCTATTTTACATAACAGATGTTTACATATAGTCCACAAGACGCAATAATAGCTGAATTTACACAAATGAACCAAGTTTAAAAGTTTACAGACGCTTGATTCTTAATACTGTGTGTTGTTAGCTGGATGATCAACGACTGTGTTTTTATGTTTTGTGATATTTTTGTTCATGATTCCCCATGAGTCCTGCAAAGTCTTTGGTTTTCCAGCATCTTCTGCATATTTGAGCCCTTTTCCAGCAGCGGCTATATGATGTTGAGATCCATCTTTTCACACTGAGGACAACTGAGGGACTCGTACACAACTATTACAAAAGGTGCAAACATTCACTGATGCACAAGAAGGCGACACGATACATTAAGAGGCGGGGGGGAGGGGGTAAACTTTTGAAAATGATGATCGGTGTAAATTATTATTTTGTTTAAAGACCCCCCCCCCCCCCCCATTTAGTGCTGCCTTTCAGAAGCTACATAAGATTTTTACATGTTTCCCAGAAGACAAAAAATTATGTCAGAGTTGTTAGTCCTGTGGTGTTTACTACTTCCTGGACAGATTATCCTGTTGCGTTTGCTGGAGGTAGATAAAGACAAAACCATAAATAGCACCTTCATAAACATT